>BJCM01204104.1:0-10463 GCA_018326385.1 Flaveria bidentis | reverse complement strand
AATATGATTACAGTTCCCATCAACTAACTCTTTTCAGAGGGCAACAACAGAGGGTACATGTTATCCAAGATGACAGACTGGATTTCCTGTCTACCAAGGATCTGTACAAACTTCTCAGCACCATATCAGGGAAGAACAAGGAGACAGACAAATATTTACTCTCCTTGGTGCTGAAAGTTTTGAGAAGTCGAGACAAGTGAAGTTTTGGTAGCATCAGCCTAGGGGGAGTTTTTTGGATCAAGAAGAAGGCTAATGCAACTAAAACTAAGTCACTTAAGTAATTTTGGTGTTGCATTCAAAGGCTTCCG
The DNA here is from genome assembly GCA_018326385.1 of Flaveria bidentis. Classification (NCBI taxonomy): domain Eukaryota; kingdom Viridiplantae; phylum Streptophyta; class Magnoliopsida; order Asterales; family Asteraceae; genus Flaveria; species Flaveria bidentis. The sequence goes on along the minus strand of BJCM01204104.1, from coordinate 10,155 downwards.
AAGCTTAACATGGAACTTCCGAAGGTTGTAGAGTTCTTCCGAAGACAAAGTGAAAAATCAACTTCCGAAGACAGAACTCTACTTCCGAAGACAAGTGCATACTTCCGAAGTTCAAGTCTTAGAAGAATAAACTGATGACCACTTCTGAAGTATGATGAAAAGAAGAAGTCTCCAAGCCTTGGAAGAAGCAGCCTCTTCCGAAGTATAAGTGGCTTCGGAAGTACTTACTCTTCCGAAGCAATTTAACCTTCGGAAGACATTGCTATGAACCAGTGGACACAAGTATGGTCTCTGACACTCTGCTGCAGACTTCTAATACAGCATGGCCTCTTCATAAAGAACCATGTAGTGGGCCATACTTTATTCCATTGTTCACCTTTTTATGATAGTACATGTTACCAACTTTAGTTGGTGACAAAAGGTAAGTCAGAGACATGTCTTTACTACCATATCTTAGATAAGACTTTATCCGAGATTCCTTAAACTATAGTCTTGTAGTATAGGCTTTAGCTAAAGGATCCTAACTGGTATCAAAGTATATTCGGCTGTGAGTAGTATTATATATAGGTTCTCTTTGTAACTCATTCAACAACTGCTGGTAAAAGCCTTGTATTATTGAGTTGAGAAGCAATATATAAAAGTACCTTGAAAATTACTTTCTGTGTTCTATATTACCTTCTATATTGTGATCAAATCTTACGGCTTCTTTCTATACCCGAGTGTTGTTCTAGGTGAGTTTGAGAGAAAACATTGTGTTAAGTGACCAACATCGATCCCGCAGAACTACTTGTTATGATTAAAAGAAAAGCTTAAACTAAAATGGAGAAATATGATATGGTTGAGAAAAGAGAAGAGAAAAGAAAAAGAGAGTGTTAGGACCGAGTACGTACAGAGTACTAACTGATATTGCGTGAAACCGGATCAAATAGTGTGGAATCCTATTTGATTGGTGATCCAATCAGTGAGAATGACAACCCAATCGATCTAACGATGAAACAAATGTTAAGAATTGATTAGAAATCGATCAAGAACGAACTATGAACTTGGAGTAGGGTTTCTGGACGCTCTGGACGGCTAGGTTATGAGTATGTGTCGAAATTCTTTAAGTGTCACATTTTCCCACGAATTAGGTGGTATTTACAGGTTATGAGTTTCCAATCGTACGACTGAACCATTAGCTTGGTTCAGTCATGCGACTGAATTATGTGATTGATCCATACGCATGATTTAAGGTTCAGTCATGCGACTGAGTCAATCTTATCTCTTAATCGTGCGACTGATCCAATCTCCTGGTTCAGTCGTGCAACTGGTCCATTACCATGAGATATTCATGCGTATGGTCCATTAGCATGGTCCATTCTCATGAAGACTCATACGACTAAGTTTGAACACATTTCTTAATCATTATTGACTAAGAACTATGCATAACAACCTCAAACCTATATAGTAAGTTCATTATACTTCAACACACAATAATACAATGAAATATTAAACATTATAAGCGTCAACCACATATTATATTTCATTCAACTCATTCATTACGTAAGTGTAAGACATGACAGACTTTTACATTAAACACATAAACTAGGTACATATATGTATCAACAAACTCCCCCTTGGACCTAGTTTAATCTATTGTCTAACATTCTTCATAAGCTCTTCAAATTTCTTGTACTTCTCCTCTCTTATGACTCCTGCATGTATTTCAAATGCAAAGCAGAGTCGTATAACGTTCTGGAACTGGAGAGCATGTACAATATCTTAGGCGTCATGGAATAGTGGCCACTTGTATAAAGTGTAGACATCGTCAGCAAACAAGTTTGTAAGCCACATCAGGTTGAATACCCTGATAGTTTCCATCTTTCCTTCTCTATTTAGAACTATGACTACTTCACCCATCCTCCAATCATAATACCACCATTTGAAGTGTGGAGTGAAATCCTGAGACATTTCTCGTAAGGGAATCTTGGACATTGTGGGTAGGGGACTCCACTTCAACATGACTTTAGGCTTTCCAGATATGGGGTCCACTTTAAACCTACGAATGTACCTCTTCGGTTGTTGAGGTCTGAAGTTTACCCATTTGGTGTAGTATTCCTTCTTTAGAGCAGCCTCAAACCAACCTAACATCTTTCTAGGATCACCATACAACAAATTTAAGCGTGCCAGTTGGTTGAGCTTAAAACCTGGGAGAGTCTTTAGATCGTGTGGATATCTGAAGTACTCTATTCCATTCTCCCTCTTTACAGCATAAATGTTTAGATCTTCAAAATATGCCCACGCTATAATCTTGCCTGACACTTTCTAATGTCCTTTGACTCTGTAGATCTTTGTGTAGGCATTCTTCTTTGGCGGCATGCGTTGGGCTTTTATCTCTGCAAAACAAGCTGCCCATTCAGCCTTCATTATATCAACTTCTGCATCCGAGGCTTAGGCTGTGCTTTCTTCTTTTTCTTTTTCTTTCTCCATCTTATCCAATTTTTCAAATGTAGCACTGCGGAGAGTGTCACCCAAGTCGGGGATCACATTTCCCTCTCGGTCAGTGTACTCTGGATAGTGCTCAGTTGTAACATCCTCAATCTCTATTTCGTCGACATCGTTAAGCTCATCGTCACTTGTCATATCAACTGTAGGAGCATCTTTGATCAGCTTATCTGGATTTAGCCTGAACATCTCAGCGAGTTGCTCTTCTGTCAGATCATGTATGATTATTCCTTCTTCGGGAGTGTAGCTCACCAACCGTCTGACAATCCCTTGCAAATCAAGAATCATTGTGAATTGAGACTTGATTTGCTGAAGGGAAGCAATATCATATTCATCTTGCTAAGATGTTTGATCTGCTTGATTTAAACATTTAACACATCAATCATTAGTAATTAATCAAGACATCTAAACATTAGATAAATATATATGAACATTAATTACATAACTGTAATACAAGATTCAAGTACAAAATTGTTTAAATACATAAACATCTAGTCATTACTTTTGTCTTTATCTATCAACTCTTTAACTGCAGGAGCTGAAGATGATGCTCCCTGATCGTGTGCTCTCTTAGTCCTCCTTTCTTAACCTTAAGCAGAGGCTGATGCAGCACCTTTACCTTCTTCATCCTCATCATCTCCTCTCTTCTCACCCCTTGACCCTTCATCATCACCTTCATCTTCTTCACTAGACTCATCATCATTATCCTCATCATCATCATCACCATCATCATCATCATCATCACCATCATCACCTTCACCTTCCCTGGTCTTTAGAGGCTCATCTTTTGATCCTTTCAACCTAAGCATGATCTTCTTGTTCTTTGCGTCCAAATCCTCAATCCTCTTCACCAAATGAGCATTTTGCTCCTGAAGCTGTGTAATCTGCTGAGCTTGAGCAGCATTGAGCTCCATCAGCTAGTTTAGCTGTGTAGCACTTTTCTTATTAGCAGCTAGCAGCTTTAGCACCATCCGGTTTAGGTTGGCTAGTCCGGTGGTGAAGGTAGGGTGGGTTGAGGTACCTACTTGGTGGCTGGTGGTGGTAGTGGTAGATATAGGGAATATGGGAGGTGGTATAGGAGTGGATGGTGAAGGGTTGGTTGTGGTGGTGTTGGTAGGTGGTATGGTTGTCGTAGTAGGAGGTTTGGTAGTGGTAGTGGTGGCTATGGTAGAGGTAGTGGTGGCTATGGTAGAGGTAGTGGTAGTGGTGGCTATGGAAGAGGTAGTGGTAGTGGTGGCTGTGGTAGTGGTGGCTGTGGTAGAGGTAGTGGTGCCTGTGGTAGAGGTAGTGGGGGTGATCAATGTAATCCTCCTTCTCTTCCCCTTCATGGCGTGGGGCTGAGCCGTCCTCTTCTTCCTTGATTCCTTGGAAGAGGATGCTCCCCCTAGGCTCATGGGCTGGTCCGAGATGTATCAAGGATCAGTGACATCAGTAGTAGCATCCCTGGACTTGCCTGGAGTCCACCAACCACCGCAATCCCCCTCTCTATGGCAACAACCTTGCTGCCCACTGTCCTCACTAGAAGCTCCTCATCCGACTCTTCCTCCTCAACAGGACGGAAGTCTTGGTGGAATCCAACAGTCTCAGTTCCACCCTGGGTGGATGGTGGAGATGGTATATCAATGCTAGTGGCCCTAGATGGAGTGGGGCCTATATCTCCACCATCACCACTGTCATCGTCATTAGTGTCGTCGATGGGTAGAACAATCGTCTCTGAATCCGAATCACTGTCATCATGACTCCACTTCCTACGAGCTGGTGCCACGTAATCCTCTCGAGCCAGATGCCCAAACAAACTCCTGACAGCGGGTTTCACCTGCTTCCTCTTGTACACCTTCATCCTTCCCAGAGTGGTGTCATCCATCACCTTTAACATCACTGCGTCATCATTCTCCATGGGCAGTAGAGGGAGCTTCTCATCTACGATCATTTGCTAGAACCTTGGATACATGCATAAGCTCTTTTTACCCTTGGCCTTAAGGTTCTCGACCATGTAGGAGAAGATCATGTTGGAGAAGCTGAAGGGGTGATTCAACACCAGTGCCACATAAGCATTCTGGATTGGTCAAATAGTTCATCAAATTCACCCCTCCGTGAAGCAATGCACTTCAGAATGACATGTTCCAAGTACTTGAACTGGGGACATAGGTTGCTTTAGTTGAGCACACATGCGTTGATGTCCCCAGTGTACTTCATCCGTAGAAAATATCCCCTTACGGTAAGAGGATGTAACCTGGTTGGGTAGGCAGCATCATCACCCAAGTCCAGTACCATCGAAGGTCTATGGCAGTAACCTCAATCACTTGCCCAAAAATGGTGCTCCGTGCAGTAGGGCTTAGTAGATCTATCAACTGACGCACCTTCCCAAAAGGCCGGCTGTATAGACCGGTAGGGTGTGCATGGAGCAGATATGGCTCTGTAGATCCTTGATTTCTTCAGAAATGTAATAATACCAACAAACTCAGCTGCATTCCGATTGGTGGCATCCAAGTGAGCACAAATGTTGTGCTTGGTGTTGATGATCCACATATCTGCCATATTTCATTAACACAAGACACATAAACATGAGATTTATCCATAATAAAAACTATTGAAATTTAAATTGTTCTGAGATCAGTCTGGTTCAATTATGCGATTGAGCCATACGACTGAGTTCAGTCGTGCCATTGAGCATGCGTCTGAGTTCAATTGGGCGATTAGAGCATGCGGCTGAGTTCAACCAAGAGATTGAGCGTGCGGCTGAGTTCAATCGTGTGATTGAGCATGCGGTTGACTTCAATCATGCGATTGAGCATGCGGCTGAGTTCAGTCGTGCGATTGAGCTCATACGCCTTGTTCATTCGGTCGATTGAGTCATTCACCCAGCTTAATTGTGCGATTGAAGTGCATTCGGAGTGTCCATTCACCTAACTCTCTATTTAACACTCTAATCTTGAATCTAGGTCAAAACTTGATGTTAAACGTTGTGTTTAGACTCTTTAGATTCGCAGGGACCGTAACTTTCATTTTATGTCCTTCATTTTAATGATTATGCAGATTTAAGTGGTCTATTTGAAGGTTTTTACAGATTTCTTGATTTTAATCAATTTGAGTAGTTAGGGTTTGATTACGCCAGGCATTTTGTGCGATTTCATTCACTAAGTACTTGTAGATGAAGAGCGTACACGTTAGTATCACAATCACAGAACGAAATCGATGAAATCAAATTTTGTCAGAGTATGTTTGCTTTTGGGCGATTTGGGATCGATTGGAGCGTGATAAGAATGTGAGACTGACTTCCCCCTATTTATATTGATCTTATCTTCAGTCGGGCGACTGGACCTATTCGCACACTTCATTCGGGCAACAAGGGCTCAGTCGTGAGACTAGCTTAGTCGGTCACGTTTAGTCGTGCGACTGACTCAGTCGGTCACATCCATTCGTGCGATTGGTTCACTCTTGTGATTCATCGTGTGGATTGACCCATGCTTATGTTCCAATCGTACATATGGTCCATAAGTATGGTTCAATTGTGCGATTGGCCCATACGTATGATCCAATCGTACGACTGGTCCATACTTATAGTCCAGTCGTGCGAATGGCTCATACTTATGAGTGTGACATTATGCACTTTCAAATACTTAACATTTTAATTATTTATAAAATGTTATGACCGATGATCATCTCAGACATGATCCTTTTAATTTGAAAATTTGTTTGAATCACCTCAGACGTGATCCTTTTAACTTAAAGCCCGATTGGTCACCTCAGACGTGACCCGTTTTAGTGAGTGATTTACAGATTGACTTCAAATGCAAAGTCTGACTTTTACCTACCAAATGACTAAAAATTAAGAAATAAAACAACTAGAAATTAAAAAACCAGGATAGAATTTTGTATTTTTGATTTTACATGGATTTTAAACCTATTAGAGTACTTCTAATCGATTTTACTTTCAGGACAACACAGCTTCAATTCTCTTTTATAATTTCTGGTACAATTCATGATGGAATCATACAAGTATATCAGAATTATTTGGGACACTTTAATAAACTATTCTGATGCTAGATTCTTGTTTTGACCGAGAGTCAATAGCAATTTTAGGAAATCGTACTAGAGCTACAAGGTGCACACACTGATTTTGACTTTCAAGAACTGCAACTCATGATGATTGTCAGTATGATTGTCCTCTTAAATCTATACATAGATTTTTTACACACATTGGTGATGATTTATGGTTTAATTATTTCAACAAGCATTTGTGGATCACACGCTTATATGGTAATCAACATTTCTCAGGAGATTTTTGAGCAGTCTACGGGTATATTTCAAAAAGAAACTATTCAAAGAGCTTTCAAAGAGATGCCAAGCCTCAGGTCAGTACCATCCCACAACAGAGAGGCGCAAACAACAATGAATTCTAGAATATTTAGGTTATGCTTATCCTCAGGTCAGTGCTACCGCACATCAAAGAGGCACACAACCTATCTTCTTGTTAGAGCATTTATTTTCTTTTTGCACATAACGTACTAACAACGTATGTTATTAGCTTGATTGCATTTTGCATTTTTCCATGTGCTTTGCTTATTTTTTATGGTCGTCCGAACACATTTGTGGCGTTTATTTTGCTCTTCACCCCTTATTGGACTTGCATTGATTGTGTTAACCAGGGATAAGATGGGAACCCACAACAAGTTGAACAACTTAGTTTGCAGTTGAAATCACCAATGAGGTCTACTCATCTATTGTGTTGAATCTACCGAAACATCATGTAATGAACTAGTAGCCTCTAGGTCTGCTTTCTCTATGTTATCTTGGTAGCATACTAGTTTTACTATCATTTTTCCTTTTATTTTGCTTAGACTTTTCAGACTTATACTTAGAATTTTACATCTTAATCAGTTAAACTCTTTTGAACTCCCAAACAATATGTTCCCTGTGTACTATCATTTTCCATAAACGTTGAATCAGTATCACAGATTTGATTATATTCCTTTTAGCTAAGTTGTCCTTCTCCCTCATTTTTTTAAAGTAATTCAATAAAGCAGCTAATTTAATACTAATCTAACCTATTCTCCCGCTAAAATTCTAATACCAAAAATATTTTTGTGTTTTTGGATTTTAATAAATAGGAAAATAAAATAAAATTAAAGAATGTCGGACTAGGCGTTTTCTTCCTTTGAAATCACATCACTTTTCTTTTTCACGCCATTAACCTCTAATAGAGATAAAAAAACCTCGGTTTATCAAATGCTTTTGTGTAGAGATCAGCGCTTGAAAATCCGTATTTATTTTAACCACATTGATTAATTGCTCTTCAAAACAGTCACATATAAAGTGATACTTAATACCGATGTGTTTAGTTTTAGGATGTTGGACTGGATTTTTTGTTACGGCTATAGCAGCAGAATTATCAACATAGATAGGAGTGTTAGAAAATTGCAAACTGTAGTCGTGCATTTGCTGTTGAATCCAAATGATTTGTGAACAGCAACTTGCAGCAGCAACATATTCAACTTCACATGTTGACAAAGCAATGGAGGTATGCTTCTTACACTTCTAGGTGACTAACCGTCTACTAAAGAACTGACATCCTACGGATGTTGACTTGTAATTCATTTTGTAACCGCCATAATCCAAGTCACTATACGTTGTAAGCTCAAAATCATCGTCATGAGGATACCACAACCCGAGTGTTGGAGTACCCTTCAGATAACGGAAAATCCGTTTAACTCCTATAAGATGGTTGACTTTCGGTTTTGCTTGATATCTGGAGTAGAGACACGTCACGTACATGATATCAGGTCGAGATGCTGTGAGATACATAAGGGATCCAATCATTCCTCTATACATTGTAGCATCAACCATATCACCATTTTCGTCGGGTGCCACATCATGGTTCGTGGCAAGTGGAGTTCCAGCAGCTAAGGTGTTCTCCATGTCAAACTGGCTGAGGATATCCCCTACATGTTTAGTCTAATATAGGATGATTCCTTTTGATGTCTGATCCACCTGTAATCCTAGGAAGAACTTCATCTCCCCCATTGCATTCATCTCAAATTCTGCTTTCATGACAAATTCAAATTCTTTACATAACTCTTCATTTCTGGAACCGAAGATTATGTCATCAACATAAATCTATACGAGCAGTAGGTCACCATCATTTACTTTGATGAACATTATATAGTCAATAACTCCTCTGCGAAAACCGTTTTCACCAGATGAGTTGAGAGTTTCTTATACCATACTCTCGTGGCTTGATGGAGCCCATAGAGAGCCTTATCAAGCTTGTAAACTCTGTCCCAATGATAAGGATCCTCAAATCCTTTAGGATGACTGACATACACTATCTCATGAATTTCCCCATGAAGAAACACACTCTTGACATCTAGTTGATAAACTTTGATCTTCATCTAAGATGCATAGGCTAGGAAGATACGGATTGCTTCCATTCTAGCCACAGGTTCAAACACTTCATTGTAATCAATTCCCTTGACTTGTCAAAAACCTTGAACCACAAGTCAAGCCTTGTTTCTGATTATGACCCCTTGGTCATCTTTCTTGCACTTCAAGACCCATTTAGTGCCTATTACTTTAGCACCTTTTGGTCTATCCACTAGTGTCCATACTCCTAGCTTCTTGAATTATAGGATTTCTTCCTGCATGGCACTAACCCATGCCTCATCTTTTAAGGCTTCACTAACATATTTTGGCTCAAATTGAGACACAAAACATCAATACGCACCGTCATGAAGATAGCCTTTTTCCATGACAGAGGCATAATCAGCTGAGTATAGCTGAATTCTTGTCTGAACTCGCGATTGTACATCCCCTATGACATTGTCCAGAGGATGATAAACGTGTATTCGTGATCCGGGAGTGGTGGGAACAACTACTTCCTGATCCATATTTTGAATTCCGGGTTAGTATTTGTAGCTATTGGAGTTTGAGGTTCCGAAGAGTCTGAGACATTAGCATCTAATGCTTGTGTACTTGGAGTAGCAAGAACCTATTCCTCCTGTTCCACCTGTTCAGTCTCCACTTCTTCATCGTCAGCGGAGGAATCACTTACATCTAGTGCTCCCCCTAAGGAACTAGAAGATTCACCTAGTGGAATTGATGTTGTCGAGTCTGGTGACGGTGTATTTAAGACATCAACCATTATTCCGGTCGATAACTCATCATTAGGAGGGGAGATAGGGATATTGAAGGACTTAAAGAATCCATCATAATCGAAGAAGAATGAAGGACTCTTTCCAGCAGGGGGTGGTGTATCTCTGAACATCAACTTTGCACAACACTTCTACTTGACCAGTTGAGTTGTTATAGACTAGCTTGTTCGGTATTTTGTATCCTAGAAAAATCCCTTCTTCGGCCTTCTCACTGAACTTTCTTAACTGAGTTTTCTTTAGCAGCATACATGGTGCGCCAAATGGTTCGAGGTACTCCAGAATAGGCTTACGTCATTGGAGAAACTCATAACATGTTTTAGCATGATGTTTGACCACCAAGACTCAATTGAGGGTGTAACATGAATTTGCAACTGCCTCGTTCCAAAATTGGATAGGCAGTTTTTAGTCTGCTACATCGTTCGTGTTGCCTCTATCAAGCTTTTGTTCTTTTGTTCAGCAACTTCGTTCATTTATGGAGTGTAGGCAGATGTGAACTGGTGTACAATTCCTTTCTCTTTGC
>BJCM01204096.1:0-13728 GCA_018326385.1 Flaveria bidentis | reverse complement strand
TCTTCAGCTGTTGACTTCAGCTGTTGTCTTCAGCTGTTGACTTCAGCTGATGTCTTCAGCTGTTGTCTTTAGCTGTTGACTTCAGCTGTTGTCTTCAGCTGTTGTCTTCAGCTGTTGACTTCAGCTGATGTCTTCGGCTGATGTTTTCAGCCGTTGTCTTCAGCTGTTGTCTTCGGCTGATGTTTTCAGCCGTTGTCTTCAGCTGATGTAGACCTCTTCGGTTGTTATGATGTCTGTGGGACTTAAAGGTTTTTCTGATCTGGCTCATTGGTTCTTTTGGTCCAACAGATCTACTACTTGTAAGATACATAAGAGACCCAATCATAGCCCTGTAGAGGTGTTCATCCACACACTCCCATTCAAGGTTAGGCCCAAGGCAGTGGTTTCTTGCTATGGATGTCTTAGCAACCTTACAATCAGTCATGTTCAATCTCTTGAGTATGTCTTGAACATACTTTGACTGAATTATAAAGATGCCATGTTCAACTTGCTTCACTTGAATTCCTAGAAAGAAATTGAGTTCCCCCATGGCACTCATTTCAAATTTGTCACTCATAAGCTTCTCAAAGTCTCTGCAGAGCTTTGGATTAGGTGAACAAAAGATGATGTCATCTACATACACTTGAACTGACATCAAGTCATTTTCAGTTCCTTTGATGAAGAAAGTTCCATCTATGTATCCATGCTTGTAGAGATACTGAGATAGAATCTCATACCACTTCCTTGGTGCTTGATGCAACCCATATAAAGCCTTATCAAGCCTGTAGACATAATCAAAAAAATCAGGATCGGCAAAGCCAGGTGGTTTTGTAACATCATGTAATTTTGGCTAACTAGAGGTTAGCATCGTTTATTATTGTAAGAACCATTATTGTCGTTTATCAAACTCATGAGTGATTTATGTGTTCTTGCATTTACCTTTTAATTTAAATTTTATAGTTTTATTAAATTAAACTTAATGTTTAATAATAAAAGATACAAATAATGACAAGAATATTAATAAAATTAATAACAATAATAATACTAATAATAATAATAATAATACTAGTAATAATAATAATAATAAGTCATAGTAATAATAATACTAATAATAATAACTAAGATAAATGTAATAATACTAATAATAATATTAATTTATGAAAAAAATACTAATCTTAGAAATGTTTAAAAACTTAAAATAATTAGGGGGTTAGTTTGTCATTTTTAAAACTTTAAATGAAAGTTTTTTGCATAGAATGATAACTTTTGAAACAATCTTGATCGTTTGTGTAAATTATTAAAACCCAACTCTATTTTTCTTCTCTTCTCCTGCGTTTTCAGCAACCAGCACCGGCGAAGCTCCGGCGGCCTCCGGCCACTCCAAAACCTCCAAACTTTGTCGTTTCATGATCTAAAAACGTCTCTAAATCGTTCTAGGGCACGATTTGAGCATAATTACATCAATTAATCAAAGTTAAAGCACCGGTTACCACCCATTCGAATGAATAACCGAGGCTCTTTCTTCATAGAGCCGTTGGGCCATTAAAAGTTAATAAAAATCTAATTAACTCAACCTAATCAATAATCTATCTATTCCTAAACTTGTAATCAAAGTAATTTCATTAGAAATTCAAGCAAACATCCCAAACGAGTTCCATTTTCATCGTGACATGCAACCGAGTCGAACTCCACCTTCTGCACACTTGGAACCACAATTGATTGGGGGTTTTCGAAGAACACAACCCTCTGAAAATATACACAAGGATAATTTGAGTTTCGTCTCCATCTACATACCAAATGAATCAAAACTTGGTCATGATCGTTCCAGCTTCTTCCTCATCGTTTTTGAATAAAATCAAGTAAGCTAATCACAGATTTTGGGCCGTTTAAGCATGGGGAACAAAAGCCCCATGGTTAATTTGATTCACAATATTGAATTAATGTTTAATTTGATCTAAGAAAAATTCTAAGGTTCTTGGATTTGGGAATTTACTTAGATTATGTTTTTAAGATTTTAAAACCAACATAAATCACGGCTGAGGCCTTTGGTTCACTGGTTAAGACACATGTACTTTGAACATGAGGTCACGGGTTCAAACCCGAGGACCCTCATGTATTTTTTAAAGCTTTTTAGCTTTAATTTAATTATAGAAAAAAAGTTAATATATATAAAAATGACTTTTATAAACATCAAATATTTTTAAAGTCGTTTAGATATTTTATAAATTTATTCTTGTAAAACATTTTAATATTTTATTATAAAAAAGAATAATTTACAAATGTTATAACTAAATATTCTTATAAAAATAGATTTTATATAATACTTTAAATTATTAAATTAATATTGGACCTTATGTATCTTTAATTAGGGATTAATCGTGTTAATAATGGAATTTAATTACATTAGCAAGTTAATTACAAAGAAGTTAGTCCCTTTAAAATAAATTTCATAAATTTCATAAATGGTATTTTTATAAGAATTCTATAACTTTATAAAAATCCTTAAATTTTAAACCCTAGTTCGCATTAAATCGTTAACTTTATTATTAATTTAAAACTTGTAAATATATATCATATTTAGGTGTCTTGTGAAGGATTATGTTGGAACGACGACTATCATTTCTTATTAATCATCAAATACATACTTATTGAACATTTGAGTAATTCTATACCCCTTTTGCATATTTTACACTTTGGGGGTGAAACATATTACCTTATAACTATTGCATTTGTAAACTCCTTTGATTCTTGTAAACACTTGGCAATTCACTTGTATGTTATAGTTAGTTGATCTTAGTAATTACCATGTATTGACTATTATATGTTCAATCATTAACTATTGCTAGGCTGGCGACGTCATAGATCTATGTGCTTGACAAGCCTGCTTGGTTAATCCAAGTATACTTAGCTAATCGTATAATCTTGTAAACGTGGAATCTTGTAAATTGTTTAGGTTTGATTGTTGCATCTGTCATACATCCCTAGTTACTTTCCTCGCTAACTTATGATATGAGTTGCCATCTTTTATATACTTATGTACAAAAACTATGGAAATCTCACCAAAATTTTGTTGACCTTTTATTTTTAACATGTTTTAGGAAATGCGCAAGTTTAATTGCCATCTTTGAAGCTCTTTCACATCTAGGATTATTTACATTTTATGTTATGGCTATTTTCATATTTGAGACTTATGTTTGTAATTTTACATTTGGAACTTATGATTATTATAATTGGATTAAATAATAGCATTATATGGTTGTGAACAATCTTAACCCTCACATCTTGATGATTCCGCCGTCAAGGTTGGGGTGTGACAGATTGGTATCAGAGCCCATAACTCTATAGATTTAGGTTATTAGAAATGGTGACCTAGACTATAGTTTATGCATGAACCTTATAGAATAATATTTATATTCTTGTAAATATATAGATGGTTTGCATGTTACATAATGTTATGCCTTCTTATGTGCAACTTGATGTCTTAGCATAGGATTGCCTTGTAAATGCTTAAACTTTGTTACTAGTCTCCCCTAGACTTATTTTTTATTCTTTAATTCTCCCCGACGAATGAAACTTCTTAAACTTATTCTCGAAAACACGTGGGTTCGTACGCCTTATATCTATGGTTTAAATCTTTAGACTTTATGTCTAATCTATACAAATCTCATCAAGATTTTGATTCTATGAACCTATGGAATATTGTGTGACACATAGACACCTGTATTCTGGATTTCCTGGCAACAAGCCTTCAGGCTAAAGTAAGCATTTTGCATAAATCCTACGGCACTAGTTATGCTTACCTGGGGATTTCAGGGATGAGTGATAAACTATGGTCAACATACACAAGTTTCTAAGGCAAATGGGTCAATTTACCTTAACATGTCAACGCTTCCAAATAGTAATGCGTTAACAAATGGAACCATTCTGTGTGCCTTACCATTCTTGACCTATTCATGTTTAAATTACTATCCTTTATTATTCACATTCCCATGACTAACTCATTTTGTATTCAGCATGTCTCGTCACCATGGAAAGCGTGGAAGTTCCGATCATAAGCTTGCTGCAATGATCGTCCGGTAAATGGTTGCCATACTCATGTCAATGGTTCCTGAACTTAACAACACTTTAATGGCCAATAGCAACAACAACACCAATGGAAACAATAGTTGGGGTGACAACAATGCCCATGGGGAGAATAGCAACAACCAAAACGGGAACCATCACACTTGCACCTTTAAACATTTCAACTCGTGTAAACCTACTAGATTTAGTGGAAAAGAAGGAGCCACTGGACTTCTCGAGTGGTTTGAGAGTATGGAGAACATGTTCATTGTTAGCGAGTGCCCCGATGAATTCAAGGTTTGCTATGCTGCAAGTGTCCTTCAACAACGAGCACTGACATGGTGGAATAGTGAAAAAAGGAACCGAGGGCCAGAAGTTGCCTTGACATTACCTTGGGAAGAATTTAAGGATATAATGATCCAAAAGTTTTGCCCAAGGAGTGAGTTGCAAAATCTGGAGGAAGAATTCTAGAATCTTAAGCAAGATGGTGGAAATCATTTGGCTTATTCCACCCGGCATCATGAGTTGAGCATGCTCCTACCACACATGGTGGATACCGTGCCTCACAACATTGAGAAATTTATCAAGGGGGTACCACCTCAAATACAAGATGTCGTGGTGGGTAGTAGGCCTACAACTTTGGAAGAGGCGATTACTATCACCGCACAAGTCACTGAGAATCATATTAGGGCTAGCACTATGTCAGTGAAAGGTTCCAAGACTGTTGTAAAGGTGACACTCGAGGCTACAAAGGAGGTGAAGACCGAGTCCTCCTTCCAAAACAAGAAGCGCAAGTTCACTCCGACTCGCAATTACGCGGTGATAGCACCAAATACTCCTCAAAGGCAAGTGGTGGTTGCAAATCATGCCCCCGTGGTGAGAGCTTATTCTGGGTCATACCTGATGTGCAATACTTGCAAGTACCATCACGCGAGTAACACTCCATGCCGATTTTTCTCGTTTTGTGGGAAGTATGGTCATCTGGTGGCTACATGCCTTCGCACCCCAAACAATACTGTGAAGCTTACTAATCGAACCTGTTACAATTGTGGTGAACCTGGACATATTCGTCCACAATGTCCTCGAAATGCGGGAACTGTGCCATCGGCTCGTGGAAGGGCCTTCTACATCAATGCCAACAAAGCACAAGCCAACAACGACATGGTGAATGGTACGTCGTTAAATTTCTTTTCATCGTTCTTTGTCTTGTAAAAATTCCTACCTGTGTTCATCATACCAATAATAGGTCATTACTGAACAGGTATGTATCTTGTAAATAGTCATTATGCTTCTGTATTGTTTGATTCGGGTGCGGATAGGAATTTTGTGTCTTTGGAGTTTGAGCCAATACTTTCTAAGCCACATGTTAATCTAGAAAGATCCTTTATAGTCGAAGTCGCCGATGGAAAATTGATCGTCGTTGATGTTGTAATATGCGATTATACCTTGAGCCTTAACGAACATGAGTTATTCATATACCTTATACCTACGCAACTGGGAAGCTTTTATGTCATTATCATCATGGATTGGTTAGCCAAGCAACACGCGGAAATTCTATGTTTCGAGAAGCGCATTCGAATTCCCTTACCATCGGTTGATACTTTGAAAGTCTTTGGGGAGAAATCATCCCAAGGGCTCAAACTTATGTGCTGCATCAAGGCCCGAAAGTGCTTAAGTAATAACTACGTAGCTTTCATGGCGTATGTAGTTAATACGAAAGCCAAGGGTAAAGAACTGAAAGATATTCATGTTGTGCGAGATTTTCCCGAAGTGTTTCCCGAGGATCTTAAGGGGTTACCTCCCGTACAAGAAGTTGAGTTCAAAATCAACTTGATCCCTAGTGCAAACCCTGTGGCTAAATCACCTTATTGTCTTGCACCGTCTGAAATGCAAGAACTAGCTAGTCAACTGCAAGAGTTTACCGATAAGGGTTTCATTCGTCCCAGCTCTTCACCATGGGGTGCACATGTGTTGTTCGTTAAGAAGAAAGATGGCTCTTTCCGTATATGAATACTGGGAACTCAACAAGCTCACCATCAAGAACCCATATCCTCTTCCTCGAATCGATGATCTCTTCGATCAACTTCAAGGAGCAACCCAATTCTCAAAGATTGATCTATGTTCTGGGTATCATCAATTACGTGTCCACAATGATGATATTCCAAAAACCGCTTTCCGTAATCGATATGCACATTACGAGTTTGTGGTTATGCCTTTTGGTTTGACCAATGCACCTTCTGTGTTCATGGATCTCATGAATCGAGTATGTAAACCATATTTGTATAAATTTGTGATTGTGTTCATCGATGATATTTTTATCTACTCCAAGACAAAAACTGATCATGAGACGCACTTGCGACAAGTTCTCGAACTTTTAAAGAAGGAGCAACTATACACCAAGTTTTCCAAATGTGAATTCTGGCTAGAAGAAGTTCAATTCTTAGGTCATGTGGTGAATAGCCAAGGAATTCACGTTGACCCCGCTAAAATAGAAGCCGTGAAAAACTTGTGCGTTCACACAACCCCAACCGAAGTTTGTTCTTTTCTGGGCTTAGCGGGGTATTATCATAGATTCATTGCAAACTTTTTGAATATTGCTAAACCACTAACAATGCTAACCCAAAAGAACTGACTCTTGGAATGGGGACCTGAACAAGAAGAGGCTTTCGAGACATTAAAACACAAGTTGTGTAACGCTCCTATTCTAACACTCCCTGATGGAAACAATGATTTTACCGTGTATTGTGATGCCTCTAATCAAGGTCTTGGTTGTGTTCATATATATCGAGTAAAAGTCATAGCATACGCGTCAAGACAATTGAAGGTTCATGAAATGAACTACACAACCCATGATCTTGAACTTGGTGCGGTGGTTTTTGCTTTGAAGATCTAGTGACACTATATTTATGGGACGCAATGTATAGTCTACACCGACCATAAGAGTCTCCAACATGTGTTCAATCAAAAGGATCTCAATATGAGACAAAGACGTTGGATCGAGTTGATTGCCGACTACAAATGTGACATTCGCTATCACCCTGGGAAGGGGAATGTTGTAGCCGACGCGCTGAGTCGCAAAATCCACAACAAGACTGTCTCGCTTCAAGAAATCTGAGATCGAAGGCAATGGTTTGACACGTTAGGGGAATTTGATACCAAGATTCATGTGGATATTAACGGGGTTACTATCATGCTTCAAAACATAAGGATTGATAATGATCTCAAATTATGCATTGGCAAGGCTCAACAAGCAGCATTAACCAACGAAGGGAAAGATGAAGATTTGGCACTTAACATTCGGTCACAACTGGAGATAAAACCAAAAAACATTTGGTATTTCTTGAATCGACTTTGGATCCTGAATCGTGACAATCTCCATCACTTCATCATGAACAAAGCTTATCAAACCCGATACTCTATTCATCCTGGCTCCAATAAGATGTACATGGACCTGCGTGGTCAATATTGGTGGCCTGGAATGAAGAAAGATATAGCATCTTACTTTCTAAATGCCTCACATGTGAAAGAGTCAAAGCCGAACACCAACGACCGAGTGGTTTACTTGAACAACCTGAAATCCCTATGTGGAAATGGGAACATATATCCATGGATTTCATAACCAAGTTAACGCATACCCCTCGTGGCTATGATAGTAAATGCGTGATTGTTGATCGTTAGACCAAAATGGCACATTTCATACCAATACGAGACACTTACAAGGTTTCACGATTAGCTCATATCTACATTGACGAAATTATGAGCTATCATGGTGTGTCGTTGCATATTATTTCTGATCGAGATACTCGTTTCACTTTGCACTTTTGATCTTTGATGCAAGAACTCTTAGGTACTCAATTGGATTTAAGTATGGCTTACCATTCCCAAACGGACGGTCAAACCAAACAAACAATTCAAACCCTCGAGGACTTGCTACGTCTTTGTGTCCTTGACTTTGGTGGTGATTGGGATACGCATTTACCGCTCTTGGATTTTTGTATAACAATAGTTATCACTCAAGTATCAAGATGGCACCATTCGAATCACTTTATGGTTGTAAATTTTGATCATCGATCTGCTAGACTGACATTGGTGAAAACTTCATTACTGGTCTTGAACTTATACAAGAAATGACCGATAAAGTCTCCATAATCCGCAAGAACCTTGAAGTGGCAAGAAGTCGACAAAAGGGCTACGTTGATAAGCGACGCAAGTTAGGGATATGGTTCTTCTAAAGGTTTCACTGTGGAAAGGTATTGTTCGCTTTTGAAAGAAGGGTAAACTAGCTCTAAGATTTGTAGGACCTTTCAAAATTCTAAAAAGGATTGGGAAAGTGTCTTATAAACTGGAACTACCTTCCAACCTTAATGGAGTTAATCCTGTATTCCATGTCTCAAATTTGAGAAAGTGTTTGGCTGACGAGAGTCTGCATGTTCCACTGGAAGACATCCAGATCGAAGAGTCATTGCACTTTGTTGACAAACCTGTTGAATTTATGGATCACATTATGAAGAAGACTAGAACCACAACTACTCCAATTGTCAAGGTTTGTTGAGAGAATAAGTGTAGAGCTAAATTCACTTGGGAGCGTGAGGACCATATGAAGGAGAAATACCCGCATTTGTTCGCTTAGTTCATTCTTGATTTCGGGACGAAATTCTTTCAAGTTGGGGAGACTGTATCATCATATAATTTTGGTTAACTAGAGGTTAGCATCGTTTATTCTTGTAAGGACCATTAATGTCGTTTATGAAACTCATGGGTGATTAATGTGTTCTTGCATTTAATTTTTAATTTGAAAATTTATAGTTTCACTAAACTAAACTTAATGTTTAATAATAAAAGATACAAATAATGATAAGAATATTAATAAAATTAATAACAATAATGATACTAATAATAATAATAATGCTAGTAATAATAATAATAGTCATAGTAATAATAATACTAATAATAATAACTAAGATAATAGTAATAATAGTAATAATACTAATAATAAATATTAACTTATAAAAAATTACTAATCTTAGAAATGTTTAAAAACTTCAAATAATTAGGGGGTTAGTTTGTCATTTTTAAAACTATAAATGAAAGTTTTGTGCATAAAATGATAACTTTTAAAACAACAGGGACCGTTTGTGTAAATTATTAAAACCCAACTCTATTTTTCTCCTCTTCCCTTACGTTTCCGGCAGCCAGCACCGGCGAAGCTCCGACGGCCCTCCGGCCACTCCAAAACCTCCAAACTTTGTCATTTCATGATCTAAAAACGTCTCCAAATCGTTATAGGGCACGATTCGAGCATAATTACATCAATTAATCGAAGTTAAAGCACCAGTTACCACCCATTTGAGTGAATAATCGAGGTTTTTTAATCACAGAGTCGTTGGTCCATTAAAAGTTAATAGAAATCTAATTAACTCAACCTAATTAATCATCTATCTATTCCTAAACTTGTAATCAACATAATTTCATTAGAAACACAAGCAAACATCCCAAACGAGTTCCATTTTCATCATGACCTGCAATGATGTCGAACTCCATCTTCTGCACACTTGGAACCACAATTGATTGGGGGTTTTCAAAGAACACAACCCTCTGAAACTATACACAAGGATAATTTGAGTTTTTTCACCATCTACATACCAAACAAATCAAAACTTGGTCGCGATCGTTCCAGCTTCTTACTCATTGTTTTCAAATAAAATCAAGTAAGCTAATAATAGATTTAGGGCCGTTTAAGCATGGGAACAAAAGCCCCATGTTTAATTTGATTCACAACATCGAATTAATGTTTTATTTGATCTAAGAACAATTCTAGGGTTCTTGAATTTGGGAATTTACATATATTATGTTTCTAAGATTTTAAAACCAACATAAATTGCGACTGAGACCTTTGGTTCACTGGTTAAGACACATGTAATCTGAACATGAGGTGCGGGTTTGAACCTGGGGACCCTCATGTATTTTTTTAAATCTTTTTAGCTTTAATTAATTATGGAAAACATTTAAATAAATATAAAAATGACTTTTATTAACTTTAAATATTTTTAAAGTCATCTAGATATTTTTATAAATTTATTCTTGTAAAACATTTTAACATTTTATTATAAAATTATAATTTACAAATGTTATAACTAAATATTCTAATAAAAATAGATTTTATATAATACTTTAAATTATTGAATTAATATTGGACATTATGTATCTTTGATTAGGGATTAATCGTGTTAATAATGGAATTTAAATACATTAGCAAGTTAATTACAAAGGACTTAGTCCCTTTAAAATAAATTTCATAAATCGTATTTTTAGTAGAATTCTATAACTTTATAAAAATCCTCAAATTTTAAACCCTAGTTCGTATTAAATCATTAACTTTATTATTAGCTTAAAACTTGTAAATATATACATAGGTTTCTTGTGAAGGATTACGTTGGAATGACAACTATTATTTCTTATTAATCATCATATATATACGTATTGAACATGTGAGTAATTCTATACCTCTTTTGCATATCTTTACACTTTAGGGTGAAACATGTTACCTTATAACCATTGCACTTATATACTCGTTTGATTCTTGTAAACACTTGACAATTCACTTGTATGTTATGGTTAGTTAATCTTAGTAATTACCATGTATTGACTATTATATGTGCAATCATTAACTATTGCTAGTCTGGCGATGTCATAGATCTATGGTCTTGACAAGCCTGCTTGATTAATCCAAGTACACTTAGCTAATCATATAATCTTGTAAACATGGAATATTGTAAACTGTCAAGGTTTGATTGTTGCATCTGTCATACATCCCTAGTTACTTTGCTCACTAATTTATGATATGAGTTGCCATCTTTTATATACTTATGTATGAAAACTATGAAAATCTCACCAACATTATATTGACCTTCTATTTTAAACATATTTCAGGAAATATGCAAGTTTGATTTCCATCTTTGAAGCTCTTTCATATCTAGGATTATTTACATTTTATGTTATGTCTATTTTTATATTTGAGACTTATGTTTGTAATGTTACAATTGGAACTTATGATTATTATAATTGGATTAAATAATAGCATTTTGTGGTTGTGAACAATTTTAACCCTCATATCTCGACAATTCCACCGTCAAGGTTGGGGTGTGACAGGTTGTTTCATATACACCTCTTCATCAATCACCCCATAGAAAAAAGCACACTTGACATCAATTTGGTAGACCTTGAAATTCTTGGATGCAGCAAAAGCTAAGAATAGTTTAACAGCTTCCAATCTTGCTACAGGAGCAAAAACATATGTGTAGTCTATTTCTTCTTCTTGTGTGTACCCTTGAACAACAAGTCTTGCATTTTTTTGATGAAAAATCCTCTATCACCCTTTTTATTCCTAAAAACCCACTTGGTTCGTGATCACTTTCACCACCACCATGATCTTCTACATTTGAAGCTTTTTTATTTGGTTGTTGAGCCTCTGAGCTGGAATTTGAAGGCATCTCAGATGTATCAGCTAAATTTGTCATTGTTGTGCTGATAGAAACTTCATTTGCAGAGTTAGTTATAACTAGTGTTACTTGAGGGTCTTCTCAGCTCAAATATTCGATCAGGATCACCTATGGGTAAAATATATATAGACCCTAAAACATTCTCATAAGATTTGTTAAAACAGTTGGTAACTAAATCAAGATCAAATAGTCAATCAGGACCAGAACCATTTACACTAAGTGTACGTTCATTGAAGGTCACATTGGATGACTCCTCAACTATTTTGGTTCTAAGATTGTATACTCTATAAGCCTTAGCTTGAGAGGAGTATCCAATGAAGTGTCCATCATCTGATTTCTCAGCAAACTTGGCAATTTGATCTTCGGTATTCAAGATGGTGCAAGGATATCCAAATGACCTAAGAAAATCAATGAAAGATTTCCTCTTATGCCAAAGTTCATAAGGAGTCTTACCATGTGTCTTAACCATTAAAACTCTGTTCTGCACATATCCGGTAGTGTTGACTGCCTCTGCCCAGAAGGTGATGGGCAACTTAGAGTCAGACAACATGGTTCTTGTAGCTTCAATCAGTGTCATGTTTCTCCTTTCAGCAACACCATTTTGCTGATGAGTCCTGGGAGCACTGTATTGTCTTGTAATACCCTTTTCATCACAAAATGTATCAAGGACTTGGTTCTTGAATTCAATTCTTTGATCACATCTTATGGTTTTGACCTTGTGCTCAGATTGATTCTCAATCTTTAAGATGAAGTTCTTCAGAATCTCAGGGGTCTCATCCTTAGTTCTAAGAAAAAAGACCCAAGTGAATCTTGTAAAGTCATTTGTGATCACCAAACAATAAGAGGTCCTTGCTCGACTCATTACACTAGTGGGGCCAAAGAGATCCATATGTAACAAGTGTAGGGGAGTAGTGATGGAGTTTCTTTCCTTTGGCTCGTGACATACCTTATGTTGCTTCCCTTTCAAGCACGCAACACAATGGTCATCACTTGTAAACTCTTTCTTTGGCATTCTAGTTACCAAGTCATTCTTAATTATTTTATTCATGTTTTTAAAGTTTATATGGCATATTATTTTATGCCATAGGAAAGACTTTTCACTATTTGCTTTAGACAGAAAGAATGAAACTTCTACAGAGTGAGATGTTTCTTGAAAGTCCATCTTGTACATGTTCCCTTTCTTGGGAGCTCTAAGTAGGATATGCTCATGAGGAATGACCACCTCGGGCCTTAGAACAGTTCACTCATGCTCAGTAAACAACATGTTATAACTCTTATCACAAAATTGAGATACACTCAGAAGATTGTATCCAATCTCCTTGAGAAAGTTTACCTTCTCAATGTTGAGCTTACCATTTGTGACCATGCCCCTTCTAGTAATAACCACCGGCATCTAGTCGAAAAGCAACTGGTCGTCCATCAATTTTTTCAAACTTTTGGAGTAGTGACCTATTGCCTGTCATGTGCCTGGAACAACCACTATCAATGATCCATACGTTCTTGTTTGTCTTTAGTTGTTCCTACACAAAAGAGATAATTAGTTACATTTAGAAACCCAAGCCTTAATTGTCTTGGATTCATCAAAAGAAGTTGAAGGTAATGCAATAGTGATAGATCCTATAGTCATATTTTGAGGATCTTTGTTGTTGTTGATGAAGAACTTTCAGTCACTTGGTCTTTTTTTGACTTCCACACCACTTTGGATGCCTAGACTTGACCTTCAATACTTAGGAAGTTTTACTAACTTCAGAAGTTAATTGGACTTTCGGAAGATCTTGCTAGCACTATAACAGGCTTTAGTGCTTCAGAAGTATTCCTTTCTTTTGAGACCAAATTTTCTTCCGAAAGGAATTGTCCACTTGCCTTCATCTTCAATTTGGAGCTTCCGAAAGGAAAGTCTTTCCTTCCAAAGCTTGCTTAATCTTGAAACTATTAGAAGTCTCTTTCTTGGTTATGTGGAGAGTGTCTTTTGGATTGTAAGGATAATCCTTAGTAAGATGAGAGTAACTCTCAACCATAACACATTCAATCTTCTTCTTCCTAAGAGCCTTCTTTTATGAACAAGGCTGAACTTGATTACTTTACTTCTACACCTTTATCTTTGCAGATGTAGTGGAAGTCCTTTTAGGGTGAGAATTTCCTTTGGAGTTGGACGGTTCAGTTTGTGCAGCAGTGGTACACAACTGAT
>BJCM01204094.1:0-15031 GCA_018326385.1 Flaveria bidentis | reverse complement strand
CCATTATTTCATGTACAACATGCTTTTGTATATATATGAGAATCAATTCACATATATCACCTGAAAAAAATAAAAGATTAAAAAGGAAGTCAAAACTAATGAAACAAAGTCATGATTTTATAAAACATTAAATAGCTACTTGCATTGCTCTGATTATAACTCCAACAAATGGTATGGAATCATGTGACTCAGATGTAACAATTGTTGGAGATAATTCATCGAAAAAGAAAATTGGATAAATGTATGATACATGATTAGCAACAAGAATAGGAACAGCTTCCCCTGAAGCAGGTTTTTCCTTTTAATCCTATGGTAGCTATATCATTTAAATAACAATATAACAATCAATAATATGATGTTTCAATAAAATTACACCATAATTTACTACTTTAATCCTCCAAAGTATTATAAAAACAGTATGGCTTGAACTTTAATGAAGCAATGCACTGATTAACACAATTTAACAATCATTTATCTAGACTAAGCACCACATATTGATTGTTTTCCATTACAGGTTGGTAATAACCCTGCATCTACATCATACAATGACATGTTTCATACAATTAAAGAACTTTAGATGTGATCTTACCTAAATAAGAAAAGAATCGCCGTCAAACACAATCAAATGGTAGACATAACCCTGCATCTCAACCCAAGCATTGGATTCTCCTTATGTTTCCATCCATGTAAAGCAAATTTCGTAGCAACATACCCAATAAACAAGCATATAACATACGTGCAAAATAATAAAAACTACATGACTCAGGGTCAATGTTCAGGCTTAGGCTCGTATGAGATCAGGCCCATTCAATCTAAACTGACAACAAAAATTAATCAAGAGAACAATATTATGACATTGGTTATCTTGTTAAAAACATCAACAAAATGTAAAACATGCAAGAAGATATGAAAATAATCAACTACTTCAATCTAAACCACCAATAATCAGCATCAATATATTCATCAACTTAAGATTTAAGAGAGTTTTGTTCAATTTGAGCAGAGATAAATGATTATTAATTGGAAATAATAATAATTTTACTATTTAGGATCTTAATCAAGTTTAATATTCTTTAAAATTAGGATATTGTTGCAAGGTTACTGTAAATTAATCTGTTAATTAATTCTCTAAGCATTTTAATAACGCATCGCAAATACGTTTGTGAAAGTCAAAATCCAACAAAACCGATTGAATTAAGTTGAAAGAATTTCATAATCTAATAGTTGAATATGTATATATGATGGAATTTTCAGGTAATAATCATCAGAGCTTACATATTGGTAAACCAATTTGTTATCATAGAAAATATCAACTTGTTTCAAGCCAAATGTAAGAGCAACATAAACAACTTCAACGAAACCTCTAATGTGCACCAAATCATCGTCCGTCGGACGACCATCACCAACGATCAAAACACAATGACCGGGGCATCATAAATCTCCACTCTGATGCTGATAGACAACGTTTCAACACTCTAAAAACCCCCATCGTTCGATGACTAATACAACCCTTTATAATGTTTCTTCAAGTTATCATCAATTCTTCTCCATTCGTTATAGGGAACATCACGAATCTGGCGAGTGAAGAGCTTATCGTGCGTTAAACGTTTAAGTTTCTTCTGCATTCTTTTCCATTTGGCTTTAAACATCTCCAGCCACCGAACCGATTCAATTGTAGATGAAACCGAAGGGGAGAGAAAAGGATCATGTGGATGAAACGGATATGAAATTTGCCGATTGTTTTCAGTTGAACGTGCGATGGGGAGGGAAAACGAAAAGACCCGTCTTACACAAAAGTTTGAAATTCCAATTCTGCCCGAAGGTTTTTCATTATATAGTAGTAAAGATAAAGATAATATAATAAGAAAGGAATTTGTGTATTGACTTTCAACAGTCAATGTACATCAAATCTAATAGCTCTAACATTCCGATAGGCCTTCGGTAATACCAGTGGTTAGAGACTATAGAGTAAACACATGTTTAAACCTGGTAGTGTGATGTTTTATACAAAAAGATCTTAACTAATTGAAGTTTTAATGCTTGAATCATTACTTTTGACTATAGTTTTATATAACCTTTAGACATTTTATCATTCCACCCAAATCATTTAGAAGTTTTATATAAGAGTGTAAGACAAAAGTATCGCTCGGGGAAAAAGCTACGTCTGTACATGTTTGAGATTACTTATTTTTCATTGACTTTTTAACTTATTAACTTTTGAGATGTTAATAAGTAAAAAAAATTGTTTGAGAATCCCAAAAGAAATATTCAAACTGACTTTTCATGTAGGCTAAAAATGAGGTTTTGAAAAGTGAAGAGTGGGTTACTTATTAACTTTGAAAAATCCTTTTAATCCAATTTTTATTATACACATCTACTAACTCCGATTAACTCTCGTTATTTTTAAAATTATGTTCTTTTTGATCATTTTATAACATTTTAGTTAATAAGTTAATCCAATCATGTTTTTTAAGAAGTTCATTTTCAAAAATCTTAAATTTTAATAGTTTTTTTGTCAACTATTTTCAACTAATTTTGTTACTTCTTTTAAACTGTGTGTGAGAAAAAAAACTTTAACTACGTATATTTGGTTTTGTTACCTTCAACGTAAAATTTATTATCGCACTCAAGTTTTTAAATGAGAGAATTAGAGTAAAATAGAGAAATTTTGAAATTTGCTTTTGATTGAGTAAAAACAAATAAATATCATATAGACTGGTTTACAAGGTAGTTAAACCGGTTTTTTATTGTTAGTTAAATTGGCATTCTCTTAACCTTTTGTTTAAAACTAAATAACTTAAGGGTTGTTTGACAGCTTTTTAATAATTCAAATGTCTGAATGGTTCAACATTTAATGGTTTAGACTGTTTGTTTTACGAGCACTCTAATTTGCTTTTGATTGGTTAAACAATATACTAGTGTTCAATGGTTAAGAGTTTTAATACTAAATAGTTAAAACATTTTATCTGAATTGGTCAGACATTTACATTTGAATAGTTAAACGATATAGTAGCTTTTAATGGTTCAGACCTCTTAATGATTCAAACATTTTATTGATTCAGCATTTAATCATTCAGATTTTGTCAAACAACCCTTATATGATTTTGTGTCTCACGTCCTTTGCTTCAAAACCTTACCTGAAAATTTCTTTAACTCGAATATTTCATTCAAACTAGTAAAACAATAGTCTTTGTGTAACAAAGAATTATTTTTATGATTTTTGCCGTTCCAAATGGTGCCATCAATTTGATATGGATATAATAGCATTTTTAAACTTTTAGAAGGAAATATCTAGTGATCATTTCTTTCAATTAAATCATGTTAACAATCTTGAATTCTTTAATTGAATGTAAATTTGCGTATGATTCGGACGAGACGTCAAATCCTTCCCATTATAGGAGCATCAAATCTTCAGTAAAGTCAATTCACATTATTTGCAAAATTATGTACAACTCCCCCTACTATTAAATAATTTGTTATAAAAGTCTACCTTATTATTACTATAAAAAAACGGATTCTTTTTAGTAATCACAACTTTTATTTATTAACCGAGATTAATCCCAACTTAAGAAATATTTACACGAACTCCTAACTTCAAACTTATTTTTCTCTAATGAGCTCTTACTAACTTGGAGTCAACCATCGTTAGTTTTTTGATGAAATAAAATCAACTTTGAGCAATTTTCCAATTACAGCACCGTTTAGTATCAGTTAGGACCGTTTTTCATTGTCTAAGCTTCATTATCATTTGAAATCTATCTCCAACGAGTTCAATGGTTCAAATCAGGGTGTGGACATTAACGGGTTTTTGGGTGTGTAAGTTCCAAATTGGCGGAGTTGATGATAGATTTTAACTTTCTGTTTAGTGTTTTGGCCTAAAAAACAGTTCATATCATTAAAAAACCAACGGGGTTAACTCTTAGTTAGTAAGAAATCGTTTGAGGAGAATAAACTTAAAATTTAAAGTATCTATAAATATTTACTAAGTTAAGATTAATCACGTCCAATAAATAAAACTTTTAAATTATTAAAATACAATAACCCTTAATAAACTGAGTTGGATTAGGGATTCATGAAAGTGAAACCTCAATAAGAGATTACAATAATAAATAGTATTTCAAAAAGTTATATAATAATAATAATTGTATCTATAATTATAATCTATGCTGGGATCCTAATGCTGCGTTGTTTGGTTGACGGCCAGCCACGTGTGGGTTCAAACCCATTTAGTGGCATCATCATCAAGGAAAGACTAATAAAGAGAAAGAAGAAGAGGAGCAGGAAGGTTCCAAAATCAAAGATTGAAGAAGATACATCGGAGATGGTTCGGGTCGGGTTCTTTCTGAAATGGTCAATCTAAAATAGCAATTTCCAAAGACTATGTTATATAAATAAAAGTAAAACCTCCTTCACAATTATGTATTCAACAGATTAGTGTAGGTACAAGTAAATGTCAAAAGCAAGACAAATAAATAACAGGGGGAAAGAGGGGAGGACCACCAAAGTTGGTGGTTCCTATGGTTGAAGTTACTCACATTTGCTTGGGTAGATTGTTTATTTTAAAGTGAACTGTATGAACAGAGGGGACCAAAGACGAAATAAGTGATGATTATTAACGTTAGGCAGTAAGGTTTGTGTCGAAAGAGTATGTAAGATCTGATAGAAGTAATCATTTTTGGGTCCAATGGAAAATGATTTTGTATAACGTAAACCAACAAAATCGAACCAACAACATACACACACAATAATCATACAAATATTTTAATGTTAAAGATTAACATGATGAAAAACTATAAATAATATAAAGTTGTCAACAAATAAAAGAACATCACTATCGACTCTTTTAACTAAATCTATTTCAATCGTTTTCTTAAAACTTATATTACTTTTATACTATTTATCATTATGTTTATATAAAAACAATGTTAGACAAATGAATTTTATTCTTTTTTTCTCACGAGTATAGCATATTTTTCTAAGTAACATTAATGCCCAATGGTTATACCGCTGTTTATACAGTAGTCAAAATAACGCATCTAAACTATTACTCTAAATGATACATGAACATATTGCGTGATTAGAATAATACATCAAAATAATACTTCCAATTTTAATTTACGATATTTATTTGTTATAATTAAATGGATCCATGAATCGAATATATATATATATATATATATATATATTTTACATTAGAGACATATTCAGGCATCGACGTGAAAGCAGTCGATCGGACTTCTTTTTCTCTCAAAAATTCTCCCGATTGCCGCCGTTCACATCTCCGGCGGCAACCTCCGATTCCGACCAACTCTCCGACCACCAATGGCCGCCGCCCTGCTCTTCGTCTCCTTAATTCTCAGGTATTTCTCACCGTCTGTATATATCGTATACCTTTGAATCCAAATAGAAATCAAAGCTTTTCAATCGTTTTAACCAATAAGAAATTCACAATTTCTCTACGATTTATCTGCTTTTAATCTCGTCGGAACATTGCGTGTGAATGAAGCTGTTCAATTCTTCAATTGGATTGATTTATGTCTTTAGCCTTTTGAATTCTAATGCGGTATACGATTGCCCTAATTAGTTTTGACTGATTCGGTGGTTTGATGTCAGTATGACTATATGGATGATGCAATTTGTGCGTATTTTAATTTTTGTGTGTTTAGGGTTTAGCTTAAGGTGTTATGGTGGTATTTGGGGAGATGGAAGAGCCGGGACAGCTTAAAAGAGCATTTATTAATGCGACTGCTGGGTCGTTGTCAGGAGCGATATCACGGACGGTGACTTCGCCACTAGATGTTATTAAAATTCGCTTTCAGGTCAACTTTTTATTTTTATTTTTTATATGCAGAAGTTCTTTGGGCTGTCTGTAAAGCCATTTGATTTATTAATTTGTGAAACAAGTGTTGCCATTGTTAGTGGAATAAGGAATAATAAAGTGTGGATGACCATATTATTCCTGTAGTAGGAGCATGAATCTTGTAGCAAAATCCACAGATTGTACAAAAGTTTCCACTTTCTGTGAAAGCTATAGAGCAGTTGGATTAATATCAGGATTACACCCTATTATTTGTGAATTAAGATATTTTTCTTGTATTATTAGGGGTTTTAGCATCTGTAGATGATTGATGATTAGACTGAGATTGAAGTTTAAGCTACCTTATAGTAAGACGCTTAATCTGTTGAAATAAGATGTACTCCTTGATTTTTACCTTAGAATTATTTCAGCAACGATTATAACAAAGCAAGCGGCCTTAATTACACATTAGGTTTTGAAATAAGATGCAGTATCACTAGAATTGGATGCTTAACTTACTCAGAATCTGGAAAATTCCTCATCTAGCATAGTGGAAATGAATATTAAATTCAGTTCAGGTAATCGATTTGGGGTTGAGACTTTATCCCAAATCCCGATTGTGTTTTCAACAGCAAATGGTTTAGCTTTAAGCTATTTTGATGGTTGATTTTCCTGCTTATGAAAACTGCCATTTTCTGATTTTTGGCTGATAATTGACACCAAGTTAAACCAAAAACATAAAAGTTATGGTTATATCTGCAGGTTCAATTGGAACCAACTACTTCGTTTGCATTGCTTACAAAAAATCTATATGGCACCTCAAAATATACTGGAATGATTCAAGCATCTAAAGACATCTTTAGAGAAGAAGGCGTTTTGGTAAGGGTTTGTGTACTAGTACTCTGAAGTCTGAATGCTATTTTGTTTTAACTTCAATGCTTTAGTTTATAGTGAAAGTAGTTCAATTTCCTTCAAGTTTTATTCTTAGCAAGTAACCAGTTATATAACTCTTGCTAAATGGTTGTGTGGATGCAAAAAAAGATATGTACATTAGTTTAGGGTCCGTTGTTTTTCTTTTGGATTTCCAAGACTGCATATAGGATATGAATTACCTGGTGAGGAGCTCCAAAAAATAATAATATTTGAAATATCTCCCGTTACTGTTCAAGGTTTCAGTTTTATTAAATTCGTCTCTCAAATTACTGATTACATTGGTCAACATCTAGTTATACCAAAGATTGAATGATTTCTTATAGTTGATTATTTCATCATGTACATAGTCATACAGTTCAGTTTTATGTCCTTTAGTTTTGAATTTCTAATTATAAGATAAAGTATCTTTCACTCTTGTACCTTCGTGATGCTAATGCATATTAATGATTTCATATTATTCAATTAAATCTTTATTATTTGTTGGATTTTTTTTATATATTATGATGTGTGTTACAACCTAAAATAACTGCCATTTGTTCATATTTGTTGTGTCTGCCTATAATGACTAGAGTTTATTTTACTTTCGGAGACCCAATCTAGATCCAGAGCACATCATATGCTACTTGTCTATAAGTTCTATGCTTTATTAGATTTTTAGGATTTTTTTTTCTATTTATAATTGTATTTTTGACATGGTTTTCTTTTCCAGGGATTTTGGCGTGGTAATGTCCCAGCACTTCTCATGGTTATGCCATACACTGCTATACAGTTTGCGGTGTTGCATAAAGTGAAGACATTTGCTTCTGGGTCCTCCAAATCAGGTTTATATAAATTTGGATCTTTAATGTAGTGTTCATTTGTTATTCACCTAAAAAAGTCTGTATTTTTTTCTTTTTGTTTAACTAATTTGTGTTTTGGACATGTCACATGTGCATCTGTTGATGCATTTATGGGATTAGCTTATAGGAATTTGTTCTTGTATTAGGTAGGCTCTTATATTAACAAAGTGTAGGTTGACACAGGATTTTATTAGGGATGAAATCTTTGCGTTTTGCAAAGTTATCGGGTTT
This sequence comes from Flaveria bidentis, assembly GCA_018326385.1. Taxonomy (NCBI): domain Eukaryota; kingdom Viridiplantae; phylum Streptophyta; class Magnoliopsida; order Asterales; family Asteraceae; genus Flaveria; species Flaveria bidentis. The sequence goes on along the minus strand of BJCM01204094.1, from coordinate 7,231 downwards.
AAAGAACGCCCCAAGCCCCCAATTACTAACATATTGTCAGATATGGTAACTACAGTCATTTTGATTGTAAGGCCCCGTTCCCGGGACGCTTACAACTGGTCGATCGTCGCGCATAAAACATACAAATACTTTTTTTTATAAAACCTCGCAGCGGAATTATCAAAATAGACATCTCGTTTTATTATAAAAGCTTTTGCAAAACAATACATCGTTATCAAGTTACAAAATACATGTTGCATTACATCACAAAAACGTTATAAATATGGATGCCATCCAAAAGAGTTGAGTAGCCGTCTGGTGCCATCCTCAGCAACATTACCTGCTAACTGGAAACACATAAAAGTCAGCGTTGCTGAGTGATTTCTAATTTTAATTAAAACATACTTTTCTTTCATTAAAACCGTCCGTTAATTTCGTACGCGATCACACAACATACATACGTACAGATAATATAATTATTATCTTCCATTACGTTCGTCGCATTCATTCATTCATTAATCATCGCACGTTACACACATTTCGCACTTTCATATCTTCGTACCCATCACACATTTCGCACAAATCGCACCAATGGAGTGGTCACTAAGACAGACTCCCCCTGTGTGTGTGTGTGTGAACTCTTAGGGGTTTAGCCAAAATCGCACGTTGTCTCATGGGTTAGCCAAAATCGCACGCTACATAGCACACAGTGAATACCACATCGCACGTATCGAGGCAATTACTAAAACTGAACCCCCTACTGTGTGTGTGAACCCACATGAGTTAGCCAAAATCGCACGCTACATAGCACACAATGAATATCACATCACACGTATCGGAGCAGTCATCAAGACTGAACTCTTACTATGTCTATGGTCCCTTATGATTTAGCCAATATCGCACGCTGTAAATACACACACAGTGGAGCTAACAACTCTTAATGAGTTGTGAACCTCCTTTTTTTTACTTGCAATCCATTCTTACTCTCATTCCTTCATTCATGCATGCATTCATTCATTTCGTTCCTCTTTTCATTATTTTCCACTTTACATAATACTTTCATTTCATTCATTAACGTTCAACGCAAGCGACGGGAAGACAATCATACATATTAATAAGGAACATCAACATACACAATCAACATTATCACACATGGCAACATAATACATAACATGCATCACGCACAATCATACAACATCATACATCACAACAATCACGCGTATCACATCATCAGCAACCCCAAAGGTCCGAGCCTACGTCTGCATTTTCCCAAAAGTCAGACAATAAACTATGGTCATTCGGGCGTAGGGACCTTATTCGGTCGCATGGTCTTCCATACGTATATGAACACTCAGGCGAATGGACCTCCAGTCGCATAACCTCCAATCGCATGATTCCCATGCACATGAACCTCAGTCGCATGGCATCCGGGCGTATGGACCTCAGTCGCATAACCTTCACGTGGATAACTCTCAGTCGCCCTCCTTTCGTGCGAATAAACCTCAATCGCACGACTCACGGGAGTATGGACTCCAGTCGCATGACCTTCATCCGCATTTCATTCAGTCGCATGACCCTCATCCGCATTTCCTTCAGTCGCATAGCCCTCATGCGTATGACCCTCAGTCGCATTATTCACATACGAATGAACCTCAGTCGCACTCCTTTCGTGCGTATGGTCCCAATCGCATGCCATTCGGACGCATGGACTTCCAGCCGCATAGCCCTAGCTGGGTGTTGAATGCAGTTCATCTCGAACCCAATCTGCCATTTTCGACCTTCAAGCTCTCCCAAACTCATTCTAAGCCCAAATCAACCATCCTAAACATTAGGAAAGTATACCACAACACCATTCAAGCATAACCAAGCCCGAAATCAAGCCCCACCCGAATCAAACACATGCACATACAACCCCGTCGAGTAGAGCTTCGATCCAACTCGGTACACTTCAACTTTTGCGCTCGAATCCACACGAACCAAGCTTTTCTCCCTTTTCTCCTTCTCTTCTCCTTTTATGGCTGATTTTTCTTATTTCCCCCACTCATCCAAATTTCTTCCCGTTTTGGCAAGTTTGGTCCCTCGACTTTGGGCTTTATTTATTTTCTTTCTTTTTCGTCTTTCCTTAACTTCAAAGGAAATAACCGGGCGTTACACTGATTTCACCGTTCTAGTCTGCATAACATTGGTGTTGTCTCAGTTAATTTTTGACGAGGCATAAATTATTACATTATTGAATTGTTGTGCATAAAATTTTTGACTAACCATAATTGAAGGGCTAGTAATATCATTTTCTTTTGCCTTTAAACTCATTGTGGATGGTAATGGATGTTCATGAGGTACTAAATCTAGTTTAGATTAAATTGAATTTGATGGAGTTGGCATGGAACGGGACGTAAAACTTCTTAAACATATAGTGTGTGTGTATATATATATATATATATTATTGATCTTTTCTAACCTCCAAAATATGGATCTGTTTGTCATGCAGAGGATCATATTCATTTAAGTCCATACTTGTCCTTCATGAGTGGAGCCCTAGCCGGGTGTGCTGCTACAGTTGGGTCCTACCCGTTTGATCTACTACGAACCATTTTAGCTTCACAAGGGGAGCCAAAGGTACTCATAGAAACATAAAAAGTGCTATTACATTTACTAATTGCAGAAGAATAACTTTATTACCCAAATTCGGAAGCTCCATATGATTTGTTTCAATTTTTTAATGATCATGCTCAAGGTGCGTACAAGACAATCCCCTGATGCAATGGATTAATAATCATATGCTATCTGTACTGATATCTGAATGATATATTTATGCTATTAGCCGTATTGCTTTGATCATTAAAGAAGCTTATGGTACACTTTTTCATGTGTTATTTCACCTAGCAATCTAATATAATAATGTCTGTTTAGTGATTGATAAAAGAGCATACTTTCTGTAAAATTTTAAGGTAAAATTTTATTATATTTTATATTTCTGATGTTCTTGACGTTGAATCTTGTATGATAATTTGTCCTAAAACAGTTGTGCAGTTCTAGAATGGAGGTTTTTTTGAAAATTTTATTCAAATGTTAATTACTTTTATGATTAAAACTTGCATGTTTTCAATTCAATTGGTCAATTGGTATCTTAAAGCGGTTAGGGATAGTTTTGACATTTTACTAACTAAACACTGCATCTGTGTCTTAAATTCTGTGCTTTGTGCTTATGGACAATTATTTTGGAACCATTGGAGTATTTCTTGGGCACTTTTTGATGTAGCATTGTTTGATTTACAGTTGTTCAAAGTCAAAGCCGAAACATTTTATATTTGTTGATATCGACAGCTTCATTTATAGAAGTTTTTCACATGCTCAAATATTTTTCTAAGGGTTCTTGCCATAAATCTCCAATCATATCTTGAACTTTGTTTTTTAATCTTTTCCTTAAAACTGAGACCTTTAATATTTTGTAGATATATCCAAACATGAGGTCTGCATTTGTTGACATTATGAAAACCCGTGGCTTTCGTGGTTTGTATGCTGGATTATCACCTACTCTCGTCGAGATTATTCCTTATGCTGGCTTGCAGTTTGGAACATATGACACCTTTAAACGTTGGACCATGGTAATACATTATTTTACTACCTTTATTTGTTTGGGGGCTAGGAAAACGAGAATGTTTCTTCTTGCTTTGGTTCACTTGAAGGGTCTCTAGAATTTCTGGATATAAGATAAATTCATATTAGTAATTCCTTTCAGTTATCACCTTGTTCTTGCTTATCTCATGTGCATATTGGGAAAGGAGACGTCCATTCACAAGCAATTGTATTTTTTTAAGCCCTCATATAGAAAGGTTCAGTTTTTTAATATCTGAGGCATATTGATCTATTGTTTTAGGCGTGGAATGCACGATGGTCTACGGATTCAATCTTAAACGAAGAATCTTTGTCAAGTTTTCAGCTTTTTGTTTGTGGGCTTGCTGCTGGATCATGTGCTAAGGCTGTTTGTCATCCCCTTGATGTTGTGAAGAAGCGATTTCAGGTAAAACCTTTACAGTTTTGATAGAAAGATCTTATGATTTTGCATTTGGAGTGATTGTGATTACTGGTTAGAGGGGACAATTCTTGTCAAATTGGGTTGTTTAATGGGGTATCCAGTTAGTGAATATGATTCTGATTATCTGATTATTTTGGTTCAAATAATCAGCGTTTCAGTAGTTTCAGCAAAACTGATTCTGTTTATCCAGGAGTTGTTTTGCATGCGAATCCTTAAACATTCATAGGTTGCTAAACACTCAAAGAAGTATATCCGAACGCTATCCCACACAATCGGTTTTGTTACAGCTCATCATCTGATTTATGATTATTCTGTCGCATAATCATTCTTAAAACTCAAATCGAAATACTATTTACGTTTTTAAAGGTCTAATGAGTTTAAAATTTGATAAAATACTAACATAATGGGTTTGCAGCCTTCTAGTCCAACTGTTTAATTCATTTCCATTTTGGCAACATGCTCGACTCCATACTATATTGTCCATATTATCCTTTATCAAAAACTTCCTTTGATTATTTCATATACCTTGCAAAAATATGGACCATACAAGGCTAAGTTAACATCTTAGAGTTTCATCTTTTACATTAACAAACATATGTTGTCATAAGTATCATAAATATATTTGATTGTTTGTGAAATTTTAAACAAAATGAGAAGTCTAACGGGTCAACCTGACCCATTTGACCTGTTTTCAACACACGACTGTTCTGACCCATTTTGCCCATTTTGACACGTACGGCCACTTATTGGGTGTATTCCTTTACAGATTGAAGGATTGCAAAGACATCCGAGATATGGAGCCCGGCTTGAGACCCATGCTTATAGAAACATGTATGATGCACTTAGGCGGATCACACAAAAGGAAGGCTGGGCTGGACTTTACAAGGGGATTGTGCCGTCCATCGTGAAGGCTGCACCAGCTGGCGCCGTAACATTTGTTGCTTATGAATATACATCTGATTGGGTGGAGTCCATTTTAACTTGATCTAATTACAATTTGTGTCATATATATAAATATTTTTTGTAGCAATGGAATGAATGGATCCCAATAGGATTAGTTCCAATAAAACTTAGTGTGATTTATCCCCATACCAGAGCTTTGAAATTTCAGAATACAAAAAACGCTTCTTTTAGTTAAAAACATCAATCTTTGGATTTTGTTTTTTGCACATGTTATGCTCCACAGTTCTCTGCTCACATGTCCACGCGTCAGCTGTAAATATCACGAAATGTAGAAAGAATAGTCTCTTGTAATTGTAAACAAGCTACGTCGATTGTATAGCACATAATCTCTTACATTTGCACAAATTAGTGTCCACTGAACCCTCTATGTGTGACTAAAATGCTGAACCTTTAAGTTCAAGAGAAGTTACGAATGAAGCAATACAGCATGTCTTCTTTTACAACAGTGTGTGTAACCCATGTTAACAATTTTGGCATACTCAACGGATATAGTTTTAAAACTTGAAATACTTTTTGCTCGACAACGCCACATTAGGGGTGTTTGGTTCGTGAAATTTGTTGGAATTGGAATTGAAATTTGAATTGGAATTCAAATGAATTGTATTTAGAATTCAATATTTTTTATAGGATTTGGAATTCAAAGGAATTTGAATCCATTGATGGAATTTAAATTCCAAATGCCTTTTAGTGACAAAACACTTATAAAGGAATTGGAATTCATCACCCGTTACAAACCGTCACCACCTCAATGACCACCGATCATCGTTGCTACATACCATCGGCCACCGCCGTCGTCACCGCAGACAATCGACCGCGACCACCAACCGCGCCCGTTTTCGAAAACCGATCATACCCCACTGCCGCCACCAACCGATAACGCTTGTCGTCAAGACACGGTTGGCGGCGGTCGGGGTAAACAGTGGGTGGCGGTCGTCGGTGACGGGGTTGTGTGGCGTCAGCGGAGGTCGGGGGCGGCGGTCTAATAGCGACGAGTGATAGTCGGCGGTTGGGGGCAGGGACGGTCAGGGGTCATCAGCGGTAGGGGTGGTGGCGGTCGGGGGTGGACGGTGATAGTTGGCGGTAGCGATTGGCGGACAATAGCGGTGGTCGGCGGTCGGTTGGCGATGGGCGGGTGGTAGGCGGCGGTAGGGGGCGATGGTGGTCTGGGTCGGTGGGGGACGACGGCGGTTGTGGTCGGCAGGAGATGGCGGCGGTCGAGGTCGGCAGGGGATGGCGGTGGTCGGGGTCGGCGGGGGACGGCAGCGGTCGAGGTCGGAGGGGACGGCGGTGCTCGGCAGTTAGGGTCGGCGGTGGACGGTCGGGGTCATCGGTAGTGTCTCTTGGCGGTGGGCAGGGTGGTAGGTGGCGGTTAGTAGTGGAGACGGGGTCGGTGGAATTTGAAATCCTTCAACATTTGGAAGGATTTTGAAATCCTTCATTGGAAGGAATTTGAGAGAATTAATTCCAATTCCAATTCTAATTTCTTTATTAACCAAACACGTGCAAAATGAAATTCAAATTCCAATTATAACGAATTCCTACCAACCAAACATAATGATGAATGGAATTCAGATTCCAATTCCATTGAAATCCTGCATACCAAACGAACCCTTAATATTATTGGATCATCTCTAACAATGTTGTAAAACTCGTCCTAGGTGCTCGAGTACTCGGTATTCGGCAAGGTGGCGAGGTTATTTTCATTAACTTCATCAACATTACTTGGAATCAGTCAAACTTTACCTAACTTTGATTTTCATTGACTCTTATTGGATTTTCGTTGTTTTTCACTGAATTTTTGTTGTTATTCATGCAAATACCTTGTAAGATCAGTTTTAAATGGTTATTATATCTATAACATTAAACAATAGATATTACTTTTTGAAATATTTTAGGATATGAACATGCATTCTTTTTATTTATATTAATATTCACGTTTTTTTTCTTCATATTAGTAAGCTTATGAGAAGTGACATATTTATGAATTCATAAAATTAATATTTTCATAATTTACCATATCAAAGTACTCCTTCCGGAAATTGAGTACTAGCAGTCCAACAATCGACTGATCTGAAAGGAACTAGCGAATTCTACAATCATAATCTCTAGTGAGTGATAACTTCATTCGCTTATTATGTAATAGACGTCTTAAGGGAACATCTTGATAGTATACTGATGTATTATTTAATTAAAAATGTTGTAAGTTTAAAACTTGTAAGACACATATATAATCATAAACGTAAAGTATATGTT
>BJCM01204092.1:0-15749 GCA_018326385.1 Flaveria bidentis | reverse complement strand
TTCAAATGTGGGAAGGCGGGGCACATGGCAAAGGACTGTCGTATGGTCCGGTGCTATAACTGTGGTGAAATGGGTCACATGAGCAAGGATTGTAAGAAGCCGAGGGCTGAGAGTTCCGGGGCGAAGAAGACGGGAGGTGAAAGGCCGAGGGCGAGCGCCAGGGCATTCACTATGACGCAGGAGGAAGCTAGGACGGACCCTAATATTGTGTCCGGTATGTTTCTAGTGAACCAAACTTTAGCTTCTGTGTTATTTGATTCGGGTGCCAGTAAAAGTTTTATTTCTACTGCTTTCTGTGCTAAGCTGCCTGTTTGTAGTAGACGTGTTGATGCGCCCTTTGATGTAGAAACTGCCATAGATAAGTCTACCAAGATTTCTGAGATGATTGAGAACTGTGATGTGGAACTTGAGGGTCATAAGTTTCCTGTTAGACCGTTCGTGATGACCTTAGGTGGTTTATATTTGGTTCTTGGGATGGATTGGTTGTCGGTCTCCGAGGCGAACATTGTGTGTCGCAAGAAGATGATCCACTTGACAGCGCCTGACGGGAGTTCGGTAACTATTTATAGGGATTGGGTCATGACGATCCCGAAGGTAATCTCAATGGCAGTGGCGGGAAAGTGTATGAGGCGTGGATGTAGTGCCTATTTGGCCTATGTAAAGGATGTGGATACGCCAACACCACAACTATCCGATGTTCCGGTTGTGTGTGACTTCCCAGACGTATTCCTTGAAAGAATTGATGGAGTGCCACCTAACCATGAGATCAACTTCTAGATTGATCTGATACCGGGTGCCCAACCTGTTTCCAAGTCACCGTATCGGTTGGCTCTGACGGAGATGAAAGAATTGATGGAGCAGTTGCAAGAGCTACTTGATAAGGGGTTCATTAGACCGAGTATCTCTCCTTGGGGTGCTCCGGTCCTGTTTCTAAAGAAGAAAGACGGTAGTATGAGGATGTGCATTGACTACCGTGAGCTGAATAAGTTGACAGTGAAGAACCGATACCCCTTACCAAGAATAGATGATTTATTCGATCAGCTTTAGGGTGCCAGTTGGTTTTCAAGGATAGATCTTCGATCTAGTTACCATCAGTTGAAGGTGAAGGAGCAGGATATCCCTAAAATAGCTTTTCGCATGCGCTATGGTCACTACGAGTTTCTTGTCATGTCTTTTGGTTTGACCAACGCGCCAACTGCTTTTATGGATTTGATGAACCGTGTGTGTCTGCCGATGCTGGATAAATCCGTGATTGTGTTTATCAATGATATCCTAATTTATTCGAAGAGTGAGATAGAGCATGCCGGTCACATTCGGGAGGTTTTGGAGACGTTGAGGAGGGAGAAGTTGTATGCTAAATTCTCCAAGTGCGCGTTCCGGTTGCGCGAAGTTCAATTCTTGGGTCATGTGGTGAACCCTGATAGGATCATGGTGGACCCAGCAAAGGTGGAGGCAGTTATGCAATGGAAGCCTCCAAAGACGCCATCCGAGATCTGTAGTTTCTTGGGTTTGGCGGGCTACTACAGAAGGTTCATTCAAGACTTCTCTAAGATCGCTTATCCACTACCAAGTTGACCAAGAAAGATGTAAAGTTTATATGGGGTCAAGCTCAAGAGAAGGCGTTAGAAGAATTGAAGGCGAGGTTGACTCAAGCTCCTGTTATGTCACTACCCGATGGAAGCGAAGATCTGGTGGTTTATTCTGATGCTTCCTATTCGGGGTTGGGGTGTGTGTTAATGCAGAGGGGAAAGGTTATAACCTATGCATCCCGATAGTTGAAGGTTCATGAGGTCAATTATCCTACTCATGACTTGGAGCTAGCAGTCGTGGCCTTTGTGCTAAAAATTTGGAGGCATTATCTTTATAGGACGAAGTGCATCATTTTCACTGACCACAAGAGCTTGAAGTACTTCTTTGAGAAGAAAGATCTGAACATGAGACAAAGACGATAGTTGAAGCTTATAAAGGACTATGATTGTGAGATCCATTACCATCCGGGCAAGGCCAACGTGGTGGCAGACGCCCTTAGTCGGAAAGAGAGGCCCGAGCCGATTCGGGTGAAAGCATATCAGTTGATCATGACCTCATACGTGATGAAGCAAGTCAAAGAGTTTCAAGATAAGGCATTGAAAGAAGATCATCTTAACTCTAAAAGGATGAGAGTTCTGGTTGGGGAATTGGGCGAAAACACACTTAGTGTTAAAACCCGATTTGGACAGGTGTGGATTCCTCATTTTGGGGATCTACGGGTGAAGATAATGGATGAAGCTCACAAGACCCGATACTCCATTCATCCAGGTGCCACAAAGATGTATCAAGACATGAAAAAAGATTATTGGTGGCCGGGTATGAAGCGCGATGTGGTGGAGTATGTGAGTAAGTGCCTTACTTGCTTACAGGTGAAGGCCAAGCATCAAAAGCCGTAAGAGAAGATCCAACCTTTGGATATACAGGAATGGAAGTGGGAACACATCACCATGGATTTCATTATGAAGTTGCCGCGTACTCAGAAAGGGTATGATGCCATATGGGTGATTGTGGACCATTTGATGAAGAGTGCTCACTTCCTACCAATCCGCGAGACATATTCATCTGAGAGGTTGGCTGACCTGTTCATCAAGGAAATTGTAATTCGTCATGGTGTGCCGGTGTCTATTGTATCTGATCGTGACACCCGGTTTGCCTTCAAATTCTGGAAGAAATTCCACGACGCCATGGGGACGAGGTTACATATTAGCACGGCTTATCATCCCCAGACTGATGGTCAATCAGAAAGGACCATTCAGACATTGGAAGACATACTTCGACCATGTGTGATTGATTTTGGGGGAAGTTGGGATGACCACCTACCGCTAGACGAATTCTCATACAACAACAGCTATCATGCTAGCATTAGTATGCCACCATATGAGATGCTATACGGTAGGAGATGCAGAACACCCGTTTGTTAGGGTGATATTGGTCAGAAGGAATTGGGGAGTGTCGAGATAATCGAGGCTATGACTAAGAAGCTCAAAAAGATCAAGGCCTTCATGAAGGCAGCCAAAGATAGACAAAAGTCGTATGCTGATAAACGACGTAGACCGATTGAGTTCCAGGTGGGTGACCGGGTTATGTTTAAAGTCTCACCTTGGAAGGGTATTATTCGTTTCCAAAAGCGGGGAAAGTTGAGCCCAAGGTTCATGAAGGCAGATGAGGATATGATTGTTCCACAGGAAGATATCGAAGTAGACGAACGGCTCAATTACGTGGAGCAACCGGTGGCAATCATCAATCGAAAGAAAAAGAGTCTGAGAAATAAAGTGGTTCCTCTTGTGCGGGTACAGTGAAAGCACCGAAAGGGATCTGAGTCAATGTGGGAGACTGAGGAAGAAATGAGGTAGCATTATCCACGTTTGTTCGAGGAATAACAGGTTTCAGGGACGAAACCTATTTAAGGGGGGTGGACTTGTAACACTCGAATATTTATTTTGAAGCCGACGAAAGAAGAAAAGAAATAAAGTCCAAATTCAAGAGACCAAACTCGCCAACAAAAGAAAGATGGGTGAGTGGGGGTATATAAAGGGAGAGGGCAGCCCTTACCCTCTCCCCACACCCATATTTTCAGCCAAAGAAAGAGAAGAGAGAAAGAAGAGCAAAAGGGAGAAAAGTTGGTTCGGGTTTGAGTCGAGTGAGAAAAATCGTTGAGAAGCGAGTCAAATCGAAGCTATTCTCGTTGTGGTTGTTTGTGTGAGTTCTAGGAACCCTCCTTTAAATGTTTTTGAATGATTTGGGGCTGGAAAACATCTAAAAATCGGGTTTTTGAGTGTGTGCATGTTTGACCCGTTTGTGTATGTGTATGTGTGTGTATGATTTGTCTGAGCCTTGCTTGTGAGCTTGTGTATGCTTGAATGGTGTTGTGTTATGCATCCCTAAGGTTTAGGATGGTTGATTTGGGCTTAGAATGGCTTTAGATGAGCTTGGAGGTCGAAAATGGTAGATTGGGTTCGGGATGAACTGCATTCTACATCAGCTAGGGCTAGGCGACTGAATGGAGGCCATACGGCCGAATGAGGTGCGATTGGGGTCCATTCGCACGATTTAGAGTTCATTCGCACGATTAGGGCCAGTCGCATGGGGAGTCATGCAATTGAAGGTCCAGTTGCATAAGTGCTCATCCGCATTAGTTCCATCCGCATGAGGTCCATCCGCATTAGTCCATTCACACGATTGGGTGTTCATTCGCATGAGTGTTCATCCGCATTGGTTCATTCATATGATGTTCAGTCGCATGGAGGCCATGCGACTGAAGGGTGTCCATACACCCGGATGGGGCTGTTGCACCCGAGGAGAATGGTAGTTTAACTTCTGACTTTTGGGGGAAAGTGAAGATGTAAGTTTTGACGTAAAGGTTCCCGTAAGTTTATGTAAGATGAAGATTGAGGCCTAAGAGAGCATGTTGGGCATGATGATGATGATGTTGCATGATTATGCATGTTATGTATGTGTGATGTTGCCCTGTATAGTGATGATGACTGTGTATGATATGTTCCTTGTTATGATGTATGTTTATCTTTTCTGTGGCTTTACGTGTCATGTTAATGAATGAATGAATGAAGTATTATGTAACGTAAAGTGAAAGATAACGAAAGAGGAACATGAAGTAAGAATGCATGCATTAATGAACGATGAGGTAATGAAAGTCTTGCAAGCCCTGGATGTTGGGACACGCCATTAAGGTGTTAGCCCAACGGTGTGCAGTTTCGCTACCCCGGGAGGATGCACATCGAGGTCTTTCTTTGTGATTGACCATATGTATGAACCATCTTTGCGTGCCTTAGGTACTGTGACCATTTGGTGCCGAGCACCACCGATGAAGGTCTTTTATAGGCTTAGGTCCAGTACCATGAGACTGAAGGGCATAGCATATGACAATGGTATGCCTGAACTTTACCTTAGGTATTGTGACCATTTGGTGCCGAGCACCCCCGATGAAGGTCTTTTATAGGCATAGGTCCAGTACCACGAGAATGAAGGGTAAAGTTCATGGTGATGACGATAGGAAAAGATGTAACGATGAATGAACGAATGAAAGTAAGAATGAATGAATGAACGATGAAGATAATATAACTATTATCTATGTGTACGTATGATGTATGATCGCATGAAAGAAAAGAAAAGTTTTAACGAAAGAAAAGTATGTTTTATTTTATAAAACTAGAACTCACTCAGCAACGCTGACTTTGATGTGTTTCCAGTTGGCAGGTAGTGATTGATGAGGATGGCACGAGGTGGCTACTCAGCTCTTTTGGGATGACATCCATTTATTTAATGCTTTTGTAATATAATGCAACAATGTATTTTGTAAGTGATTGACGATGTATTATTTGGCAAAAGTTTTTATAATGAAATGTGATGTCATTTTGAATGTTTCTGCTATAATATTTTTGTAAGATGAATGTACGCATATGTTTTATTTGCAATGAGGATCCAACTGTAAGCGTCCCGGAAACAGGGCCTTACAATAGCCAATATACCCCTCAAATGATATTATCTTTCTCTAATAGAATAAGCAAGACTTCTACAATGAACCATGTGCCTTGCATACACCATTAAAACCGTGGGCACATTTGGGTACATGCTAACAAAAACCTTTAAAGGTTTCATATCATAAATTTCATTTATAGCTCTTTGTAATACGAGTGTCTATGAAATTATGGGTTAGTTCTAAATCAATCCAAGGTGTAGCTTTCTTGCGCCCCACTGAACCATGGACTCTTATATTAGTAAATGAATCGCTCCTAGTCGTATTCATTGGGAATAAATAATTAACTTTTTCTTCCATAACACCATCATCTTCATCTTGATCAACTTTAATTAAAAACACTTGTATTTTTGGACATTTATGACTATAAATGAACTTTTTGTACACTAGAAACACTCTCCACTAGCTTGTTTCCTTACTAGATTGAGTTTTGGGATTAGAACTACTACTAATACTGGTGGTAATCATAATAGATTTAGTAGATGGTGTTAGTAATAGTGGTAATTTGTAGGCATTAGAATGTGGTGCAATCTTGGAAGAATTATTCCAAGAACTTGTAACCACAACTCCATTAGATGAATTAACAGGAAAAATAGCAATATTATTCTACAAATTAGTATGATTAATATTTTGTATTCTTGCTAATGCATAAGATTCATTCAATGTTTAGAATTGGTACATCTTATCTGGACACTTTTTTCCTCCTTTGAACTATTCAAAAAAGACTAATTGCTTGAGCATCAGTGATATGCATATTGTTAAAGAGAGAATCAAATTTGTTGTAGTATTCATCAAAATCACACTTTTGTTATAGCAGAGCAATCTTCTTTCTAGAAATTACATACATGGTGTTTGAAAAACAATTAGTGATCACCTTGATATAGTCAACCCATTGTAATTCTACTATTGAAGCACCCATTGACTTCATGAAATATTGGTGCCATTGTAATGCTTTGTCTTCCAAATTGATCTCTGCAAAGCTCAATTTCAAAGCCTCTGGTGTCTCACGAAAAAAGAAGAACTACTCGTATTTGTACAACCAACCATTAATGTTCTTACCATTTGTTAGATCTAGGAACAATAGGTCTATATCCTTTTATATAGGCTTAGAACTTTAATCAATATTTTGTAATAAACTCTTGTAACTTATTATTATAATGTATGCATTATGTATATAGGTTAACCTGTATATGTGTTGATTTATGTGTATGATTGCAGGTTCAAACATTATACTTGGTCAATTTCAGAAATTGACTAAGTGTAAGAAACATCTACGGATGAACATTTATGTTATTTCGTAGATATCTTTCTTACAAGAAATATATCCGAGTATCTTTTAATGAAGAACAACGGTGTAGATGAAGTCGAGAATGCTGCAAGACCAAAGACTCACAGATTAACAACTTGAACTCCAATGAAGAATACCAAGTGTAACTCCTATGGAAGACAAAGTCACTGTGGAAGACCAAACACTTGTACCTAAATAGTCAAGTAATTCAAGTCAACAAGTTAAACATAGACTCCAAGAGATTTGCTATTTACTTAATAGAAACATGTGTGCCTATAAATATGAGTCCTAGGTTTCATATCAAGGGAAGCAACTATACGACAACATACCAAACATCACATCGATCCACACGATCAATCAAACACAGAAAACCTAGAAGCCGCCATATCAAAATCATCAAACACAATCACAGCAAACATCATTAATAACAATTGTTTTTGTTCTTATGTACTCATTAATTAGTTTTTAATGAAATACTTTTTAATAAAATCTTGTTCATTCTTTATTACATTCTTCATCATAAATATTTATTGTCTTTGATATTTATTTCTTCATCAACTAAACAACGATTAATGATAATTCCACGATCATTAATTCAAACTCAATCTAACATTGATAATACTTGATTGCGATCCTTGGATTCACAGGTGGTATCAGAGCCAAGTGCTCATTGATTTAGGTTGATTGATCTATAAGTGTTAGGATTGTTTAATTGATTTATTTTTCATTAGATCTATTAATTTTCTGATTAGATCTACTAATTTTGAGTAAACTTGTTTTGGTGTGGATCAATATTTAAACAATAAAACGGTGAATCATCTTTTAGTGAGTACTGTTACAATGCTCAGTTAACATTGATCTATATTCAAAATAATTGAAACATAGATCGGTGTCATTGATTGATATTTATCATCTGTTCAAATTGGGTAAACAAATATATCAACAAAAATCCTTAACTTGATATTAATAATCTTTAAGAGGATTGATTGATTTGTGACTTTTATTACTTAGTTATTCAATAATTAAGTTTTGGTCATAAATTAGTTCATTAAAAAGAAGTTTTGTTTTAGTTGAACTCATATAATTTGACTAAAATGAGTAATTTTGTCGGTGGATCATCATACCAACCTCCTAAGTTGGATACGAAAGCGGATTTTAAATCTTGTAAAATCAAATTAAGGAATCATGTGAATTACACTGATTATGACTTATGGGTATCAATAACTTAAGGTCATTATATTCCACCTGCTCAAGGGCCGGATTACATTGACAATAATCAACCCATAAGTACAAAAGATCTGTCACCTGAGGATGTTAAAAAGGTCAAAGTCGATATTAAAGAATAAAATTTGCTTAGTATGGTTTTACCTGAAGAAATACTAATCAGGTGTGAGAACTACAAAACAACAAATTCCTTGTGGAAGAAACTTCATACTCTTTGTGAAGGGAGTGATGAAATCAGAAGCACAAGGAAAGATATCTTTCGTTCACAATATGAAACATTTTATCATTTTGAGGATGAATCAATTCCTCAATAACATCACATGTTTATGCAATTGTATCCGAGATGAACATCTTGGAGTTGAATTATACCAATGAGGAATTAAATGAGAAGATGCTCCATACTTTGCTAGAAAGTTGGAAGCAAACTATGTCCATGTTCAAAAACACCCTTGATCTTAAAACCACTGGTTTAGATACATTGGTGGCTAAAGATGAAGCTCTTGAAATGGATGAGAAGTCAAGAAATAAGTGTGAGAACACATGTCATTCCTTATCATTTTAAAGAAACTAAAAGTGCTAAAAGTGCCTTTATTTCTAATGAGGATAATGACAACTCTTGTACTATGAGTGAAGATGAAGAAGAAGTTAGTTTTAATGCCTTAAAGCCATCAAATAAATCTTCCCAAAGCAAATCAGGAAAAGAAAAAGAAAGATCCGAGGAAAGAAAATATCCATCTAAATCATTTGCAAAGTCTTTATCAAATAACAATCAAGCAGAACCTATTATTGTAATTCTGGATTCTGAAGAACAAAAGGCAGCCTTTGCAGCATTCAACTCAATCTTTCAAGATTACCTGGGAAGCATTTTAACTCCATCCAACATCTACCAACAAGACCTGGAAGAACTTCATCCAGATGGTGTAGAGGAAATGGATCTTTAGTGGCAAATGGCAATGATTGCTTATAGAGCCAAACAAAACTTGAGAAGAAACAAAAACTTGGCTACAAAATGTAAAACAACTATATTCGTGTTGATAAGTCAAAAGTGAGATGTTTTAAATGAAATCTCTATGATCACTTCTCAAGAGAATGTAATCAATATTCATCTGCTGACATGAGACAAAATCAACAATAACAGACTCATTAACACTAATCTCATCAACCATCAATATCTTAAAGATCTTAACCTCAGCCAACCAACTCATCCCCACCAGCCACGAATGCATTAGAAGGATCTAGTAACTCAAAAGAAACTAGATTAATCATTTTACAAGATAGAACCTATGACTAGAGCATGTATGAGAAGGAAGTGTTGGAAGAAAATCAATCACTAATGGCTAACATGGAGAATAGAGTTCCACTCATGGCTAGAGAGGTGAGAGATAGATTATGTTCATCATTATATGTTGAGGAAGTTGAAATATATAGAGTCCATGCTCAACAACTGGCTAACAAAGTAAAAGAAACAATGATTTTAAATGAATCTCATGTAAGAGAATGTAAACTATATCAAATCAAAATTAACTATTTATAAAAAGATTTAGATAAACTTGTCTATGAAAATTATAGTTTAAAAGCCCAAGTTGAGCATCCGACCACTTCCTTAACAAAATCCATGAACGATCATACATCAACTGAAGTGAAACTTCAGAAGTTTCAACTTTTATCTCAACAGTATGAGAAATTATTAAATTCTCATATTGATTCAAAGAAAAGGTATGGGTTGGGTTACAATGTTGTTGCACCCCCTCTGAATGATAACTATACAACTTTACATGAAACAATGACATACAGTTTGGCAAATCATTTTATGCCATGCACCAAAGTTGAATCAATATCTAATCAATTGGTAAATAACAATGAGTCTGAGGTGAGTGAAACTGAGTCTTCTGAATCAAAACAAGTAAAACAAAATGGCTCAGAATTCGACTTTGATGAATGTGAAGACTTGGATGATTCTGATAAACATGATGATAAATGTGTGAATGAACTGGATATTGGTAAGGATGTTTCATTTGAACCAATCAGTCCTAAAGTCCTTGAAGAAACAAAGCTGCCTTATCCTACTAAGCAAAAGAAATATGTTAAAAACTATTTGTAAAAGAATAACTTAGTTGAATGAAGGACTTCAAGAATTTCACAAGTATCAAAAACCTTCAACTGAAACTGAGAAGTGCACATCTACAAAAGAAGTAAACACTTCTTACATGGGAAAGAAAAAGCAACCAAAATCTGGAGAACTTTTTCGGAAGAAGAAAGTTTTCTCATCGGTAGAAGATCTGGGGAAGAACAAATCTACTAAATCTGTAGAAGATCTGCGGAAGCTAAAGACAATAACCAACAAGAAAACAAAACAGAAAGTTATGAATCCTAAGCAACAAAATTCAGCTGATAAATAAGAACCCTTTGATATTATGTCAGGAAAAGGGAAGGAGTCATCTACAACAAAAGTTGAAAAAGAATTGAAGACTCAAAGGAAGCAAAAGAACAAGACAGTGATTGATTCTAAAAAAGAGTCAGAGGAAAAGTATTGTAAATGGTATGACATAAAATTCACAACACTGAAGAATGTTACTTAAGCAGTTATTGTTCTATTTGCAATATAAACAACCACATGACTTTTGATTGCTACTTCAACAAACACTATGATATTTGTAACAAAATAACCATTCTACTCAGGAATGTTATTTTAACAAAAAGAACAAAAGAAAGAGCACAAAGAAGAAACAATCTAAGAAGACTAACTAAGACTCTCAATCCAGTGATGGTCAAGAAGATTCAAAATCAAAGAAGCGACAACAAAAACAAAAGTTGCCAAAACCAAAGGAGAAAACATCTGCTAATGGTAAACCTTTGAAGAAAAGACAACCATATTAGCAATCCAAAACACCTTATAAAAGGTGGATTTAATAGATAAGAAGGCAAATGTTGATGATAATTTCTTTGATAATTTTGAAAAGGGCACTCATATACCTCATTCAAAATCAAAAGATGATGAAACTTTCCACAATCAAGGTTCATCATCAAAATCAAAGTAGCAAACCAATAAAGAAAAGGTGAATGAAGAAGATATTAAGAAACAAGAACAAAGTTTCACAAGCTCATCTTCAACAGAATCATCCTCACCACAAACAACACATAATGAATCAATTGAGTCTAAAATTAATATTGAAACATCAAGACTGATTCAAGAGGGAGTTACATTTTTAGACACTGCTGGAAAATCCAAGATCATTAAGGCTTGGGTTACCAATTCTAATTGTTTTCTTATGTGTGCAAGAACAATCATGGAGAGCTGACAACAAATGGTATGTTAACAGTGGTTGTTCTAGGCATATGACAGGAAAGTGTTCTCTTCTTCATGACATCAAACATAAAAATGCCTCTTATATGGCATTTGGTTGGGATAACAAGGGAGGTAAAACTGTTGGTGAAGAAATGATAAATAATGTTATGCTCAAATTTGAGAAAGTAAATTACAGTGAAAATTTACAATACAAATTTACTGAGTGTGTCTCAAATTTATGATCAAAATTATATCACATTATTTGATAACACTAAATGTTATATTCTTAAGTCAGGTTTTTCAATCCTAGAAGACTAGATCCTTCTTAAAGCATCAAGAAAATGAAACACTTATTTGTTGGATATGAACAATACTGCACTCACAAGTAATAAAACATATTTGCTATCTAAGTTATTGGAAGATGAATCTCAGTTGTGGTATAGAAGGCTTGTTCATTCCAACATAAAGAATATGAATAAATTGGTGAATATGACTTAGTCATTGGACTGCCAAAGAAAGAATTTTATTATTCAAATCCTCTTTCTTTATGTTATAAAGGAAAACAACATAGGGTATCACATAAATCAAAAATTATTAATACAAACACAACACCACTCAAATTGCTTCACAGGGATCTTTTTGGTCCAACCAATGTGATAAGCATTGGTAAATGTCAATATTGTTTAGTGGTTCTGGATGATTTCACCAGATTCATATGGGTTTTTTCTTAAAACAAAATAGTGAAACATCATAAACATTAATCGAGTTTGTCACTAAGATTGATAATCAACTTGATCAAAAGGTTAAAATTTTCTGGAGTGACAATGTGACTGAATTTGTTAATGCTGTCTTGGATTCTTTTTGCAGGATTAAAGGCATTGCAAGGCAATTAAGTGAACCAAGAACTCCACAACAAAATGGGGTTTCTAAAAGAAGAAACGGATTTCTCATTGAAGCAGCAAGGACAATGCTCGCTGATTCACAATTGCCAATCACCTTTTGGGCTAAAGCAGTGAACAAAACTTGCAATAATCAAAACAAGACATTAATTGTCAAAGACCATAACAAAACACCATATGAGATTTTATTTAATATAAAATCTTACCTAGGATATCTTAGAGCTTTTAGGTGTCATGTGTCTGTTTTAAATACAAAAGAACATCTAGGAAAGTTTTCAAAGAAAGCCTCTGATGGTTTCTTTGTTGGATATTCTTCAACATCTAAATCATATAGGATTTACATTACATAACAAAACATTATGGAAGAAACACCTAATGTCTCATTTGAAGAATCATTGTTTCCAAAATCTGTTAAAGGATCATTATGGTTGTTTGATATAGATGCACTCACAGCCTCATTTAACTCTGGTTATTTGAATACTGCAGGTTCTGAAGACGCATGCTATCCATTTGTGCCTCCAAACATGAATGAAGTATTATTATCTGCTGATCCTCCAAGACTTCCAAATTCAAGTGTCATTGAAAAAGGAGCTACAAATCATGAAAACAATGTAGCACAAGACCATCCAAATAGATCTATATCCTCAGATGAAAACATTACATCAGTAGCTGCTAACTTTACATCCGCAAATGAGTGTTCAACTTCCGGAGATATGGATATTGTACCAGCAGATGGTCCATCCACATCAGCAGATGATCAATAGTTGGTTTATCCATATCAATAGATAGTTCTTCCGAAATTAATAAGTCAACAAACACCATCCGTAGATGTTCCTGTAACTCCTACGGAAGTTGAAAACACATTTGTTGATGTTCCTACGGAAGGCATTCTCAATGCAACTGATGTACAAAATAAGTAGGGTTATCATTCAGCTTCAGATGATCAACATGATGAACAATTTGATTATTTCATAAATTCCTCGTCTTAGTTGGGCCCATCTTCATCAACGAATATGACTAAGTTGGGTTCATCTATTCAAGTTGAGTCTATTCCAACAACAAGAATTCATAAGACTCATCCAATGGACGACATTATTGGTGATCTTAACATTTGTCTTTTCACTTGTTTCTTTCACAAGTGGTTCCTCCAAATATTACAACTGCACTAAAAGATAATAGTTGGATTGAAGCTATGTAGGAAGAGCTTCACCAATTCAGAAAGCAGAAATTCTAGAATCTAGTTGATCTACCAGAAGGTCAACACCCAATTGGGACAAGGTGGCTATTAAAAAATAAGCTAGATCATAGAGGTATAATTGTAAGAAATAAAGCAAGGCTGATTGCACAAGGATATACTCAAGAAGAATGAATAGATTATGATGAAGTTTTTGCACCAATTGTAAGGATTAAAGCCATTAGAGTATTTCTAGTCTATGCTTCATATAAGAAGTTCACAATCTATCAAATGGATCTCAAATATGATTTTCTATATGGGAAAATTGATGAAGAGGTTTATGTAGCTTAACCTCCATGTTTTGAAGATCTTGATTACCCATATAGGGTATACAAGTGTGACAAAGCCTTGAATGGTCTTCATCAAGCTCCAAGAAAGTGCTATGAAACATTATCATCTTTCTTGCTCAAGCATGGATATGAAAGGAGAACTATTGATTTAGACTTATTTTTCTCAAACAAGAACATCAATATCTCTTAGTGGTTCAAATTTATGTAGATGACATTATTTTTGGATCAACTAACAAAAGATTGTGTGTCAGCTTTGAAGAGTTGGTGAAATCTGAATTTTAGATGAGCTCAGTGAGAGAATTAACTTTCTTCTTTGGTCTACAAGTTCATTAGAAACCAAATGGCATCTTCATTAATCAAGAGAAATATATTTATCAAATATTGAAAAAGTACAACCTTGGTAATACATCTTCATGCAAAACACCTGCTTCAACAATTAACAAAATTGTACCTTATCCTACAGGAATTTATTGATCAAAGACTGTATAGATCAATAATAGGATCTCTCACGTATTTTACTACTAGTAGACCTGACATAATGTTTGTTGTGTATGTTTGTGCTAGGTACCAATGAGATCCAAAATGTCACACCCTGACCGACGGCGAAATCATCGAGGCGGACGAATGTGAAACAATTGTTCATAGCTTATGGAATTAAATAAGTTGAAATATTATTAAATTCCATTTTTCATTGAATAATACTAGACAATTAAGTCCTTACAATACAACAAAGAATTAAACAACAATACAAGATATTTATTTAAACTAAGTCCAAGTCCTATATGAGCAAGAAGAAATCCTCAAGTAGCAATCCTGAAACATGTTAAAAATAAAGGGTCAACTTTGAAAGTTTGTGAGTTTCCATAGGTTAAACATACATAAAGATTTACAAGTAGCAATTCATGTCAATGGTTATGAATTATGCAAGTTTATAAAACACATATAGCTACAATCAAACCTTGACCAAGATTAAGATTACAAGTTTATAACGATTAGCTAGGTGTACTTGGTTCCCATGACGAACAAGTCATACGTCATTAGGAGCCGACAACAAATCAGATTTAGCACCAAATAGGCTTGTCAGGCCCATAGATCTATGATGTCGCCAGGCTAGCAATAGTTAATGATTGTCAACATATAATGTATCTCATATAACACCCACAATAATATCAATAACCATGACAAAAAGGTAAAGATGAATTGCATGTGTATTTAAAAATATCAAGATGTTAACAAGTGTAAGTTTATAAGCTTAACATGTTTCAACCCAAAGGTGTGAAATAAAGTAAAAATGGTCTTGGAGAAATCATATGGAAAACTCATGTGCTATAAGTTGCACTTAGGATAACCATAAGAAGGTAAGATGGTTCCAACGATTCCTTCAATATTTAAACTAAGATTTGGTGTCTTAGGTTTAGGATAAAGATATGATTAATGACCAAATATGGGTTAGAGTTTCAATTGGAATTTGGGGTTTTGATAATTAGGTTAAACAAAATAATATTGCCAACTATATTTTATTTCTATAAACATGAATAACTTTATTAAATAATTAAGATTGAAACAATAATAAATCATTAGTGAAATTGAAAGATAAGTATTACTTAAATATTAATAATAATTGATTAAGTAATGGTTGAGTATATAACATGAAAAGAAATAATTAATCTAATAATTAATTATTTACAACTTGATCAAAATAATTAATTGGATAATTAATTATTTAGTTCACTTGCAAAATAGCTTAAAAGTATTTAAGTTTGATTTATTATGTTTTTAAACTTTTGAGTAATTCTTATAAAGGTTTCATAATATTAAATCCTTTCTAAATAAAGAACTAGAATTATATGATTAGAAATTAAATATTTTTATATCATTTAAATATTTGAACTTGTAATACATTGTATATTTATATAATTTTATAAATATTTAAACTTGTAAATACATTATATATTTTTATAACACTTAAATCTCATAAAAAATTTAACAAAGTTTTTATATTAT
>BJCM01204086.1:0-16003 GCA_018326385.1 Flaveria bidentis | reverse complement strand
GAACAAGTTGGTCAAAGGAAACCATGTCATTGGTCTTCCTCAAAAAGAATTTAATTTTATTGATCAATGTTCAGCGTGCCTCAAAGGAAAACAACACAAATCGTCTCACAAAACCGAGATGGTGAACACTAACAATACTCCATTGAAGTTACTTCACATGGATCTATTTGGACCAACTCATGTAATGAGTATGGGAAAGAAACAGCATTATTTAGTGATCATTGATGACTTTTCACGATTCACATGGGTGTTCTTCCTACTTCATAAAAATGTGGCATCCCAAATCATATAAGAATTTCACTAAAATTGAAAATCAACTTGATCTTAAGATCAAAATAATAAGAAGTGATAATGGTACTTAGTTCAAAAATGAAAGTATGAGTTTCTTTTATGCAACTAAAGGTGTTGCTAGAACTCCTCAACAAAATGGGGTAGATGAAAAGCGAAATAGAACATTGATTGAAGCAGCAATAACGATGCTAGCCGATGCTAAATTGCCAATCACCTTTTGGGCAGAAGCAGTTAATACATCGTGCTTTGAACAAAATCGAACTCAGATTGTTAAAGAAAGTTACATGACACCTTATGAACTGCTATTTCATAGGAAACCATTTATTAGATTCCTCAAATCATTTGGTAGTCCTGTCTCAATATTAAACACCCGAGACAATTTGAGAAAATTTTCATCCAAGTCTGATGAAGGATTCTTTGTAGGTTATTCTTCTGTTTCAAAGGTTTATAGAGTGATCAACTTCACTTGCCTGATGTAGGAAATCTACATTCAAGTGGCACTTCATCAGCTGTAGAAAGAAGAGATGATTTTCCCTTGATTCCTCCTACATTTGATGAACGCATAAATGAAGATGTTCCTTTTCAAGCTGATCCCATCAGACGACTGTCATAAAACCTTAGTGTTTCTACTAAAGGAGGTCCAAGCCTTGTACCTTCCTACTCAGTTGAGGTCAGAAATCAAAAACAGGCCTCTCCTCTAGTTGAAACACAAGGGACATCAAATGATGTAAGCAATCATAATGCTGTTGAAGCTGAAGCAGGAACTAAAACAGAGTTTGAAAATCTTCATAGTTCAACAACAGTACTAGATGAATATGCCTCTGACCATAATGAATTGAATGTCTCCATTCTTGATGTAACTATTGTTGGTGACTCCATTCCCACTATAAGAATACACAAGAACCATTCAGTTGAAACCATTATTGGTGATCTTAATGAGAGGGTGACAAGAAGCAAATCAAGTATTGCAAACATTTGTTTGTTCTCTTGCCTTCTGTGTCAAACAGTACCCAAGAACATCAAAGAGGCACTTCAAGACAATAGCTGGATTAAAGCAATGTAGGAAGAATTGCTCTAATTCAAGAAGCAAGAAGTATGGCAACCGGTAGATCTTCCCGATGGACAATATACTATTGGTACCAGATGGCTGTACTGGAACAAGATTGATTATAGAGGGATCATCATCCGAAACAAAGCAAGATTAGTGGCGCAGGGATACACTCAAGAAGAAGGAATTGACTATGCTGAAGTGTTTGCACCTATTGCCAGACTAGAAGCCATCAGAATCTTTCTAGCATATTCTGCATCCATGAAATTTACTATTTATCAAATGGATGTAAAGTGTGCATTTCTGTATGGAAAGATTGCTGAGGAGGTTTATGTGAGTCAAACACCTAACTTTGAAGATCCAGATTTCCCTCACAGAGTTTACAAGCTTGACAAAGCTCTGTATGGTCTTCATCAAGCCCCAAGAAAGTGGTATGAGACTCTATCATATTTTCTTCTTGAACATGGATTTGAAAGAGGAAAGATTGATCAAACTCTCTTCAGAAGAACAAGAGGAAAAGATATGTTGTTAGTCCAGATCTATGTGGATGACCTCATATTTGGCTCGACAAACAAGCAACTCTGCAAAGAATTTGAAGACCTTATGCACTCAAAGTTTCAAATGAGTGCTATGGGGGAACTCACCTTCTTTCTAGGGGTGCAAGTTCAACAGACAGGAGATGGAATCTTCATCAATCAATTAAAATATGTGGAAACCATGTTAAAGAAATTTCACTTTGCTGACTATCAGTCCATCAGAACTCCTGTGGATACTAAAGTAAAGATTGGACCTGATCCTGAAGGCGAACCAGTGGATCAGACTCACTATCGATCAATGATCGGTTCACTTATGTATCTAACAGCCAGTAGGCCTGACATAATGTTTGGTGTTTGTGTGTGTGCCAGATATCAAGCTGATCCAAAAGAATCACATGTGAATACAATCAAGAGGATATTCATATATCTGAAGGGCAAACCAGCTCTTGGGTTATGGTATCCAAAGGAAGGAGAATTCAATCTCTATGCCTACACAGACAGTGATTATGGAGGCTGCAACTTCAACAGAAAATCCACCCTTGGCGGTTGTCAATTTCTTGGTCCCAGACTGGTATCTTGGCAATGCAAGAAGCAGAAAAATGTATTTGTGTCCACTACAGAAGCTGAGTATATTACTGCATCAGCTTGTTGCTCTCAAGTACTCTTGATTCAAAACCAGATGCTTGATTATGGTTTTAACTTCTTGCACATGGTAATTTAAATTGACAACACAACAGCTATTTTCATAACTAATAATCCAGATCAGCACTCAAAAACAAAACATACTGAGATTAGATATCACTTCTTGAGAGATTGTGCTGAAAAAGATTTAATCAAATTGATTCAAGTACCAATTGATAATCAATTAGCAGATTTGTTTACTAAGGCATTTGACCCTAGTAGGTTTGAATTCCTAGTTCAATCAATTGGCATGATTAACCTTGAGTAAAACCATGAAAAATATCAAAAACAATTAAAAACATCATAAAACTACAAAAAGAAATCAATTTTGATGAAGAAAAGAATCTTTGGGAAATGATAAAAATACAGTCATTATATCATTAACTGTGCTTAATTTCAAAAATTGCAAGACTGTCATGACTTACCAGATATATTGGTAGGCTCAACTTGGAAGAGGTATGTATTGGCTTATCTGAGTGCATGTGTGTGGAGTAACCTAAACACATCTGGTAATTATACTTTATGAATCTCTTTCACCTACATCTATTTCATCTTTGTTTTGCTGAGCAAAGACCTGATGAAATGTCATGATCCAAAAGATTCCTAATGAGGAAGACATCCAAATTGGATGCATCTACAAAAGCAATACATTCCAAGTTACTGAACAAAAGAATCCCAACATGGATCACCTTCCAAAGTGAAGTAAAAAGAATCCCAATATGGATCATCATGAAAAGGATCAAAGTAAAAGAATCCCAATGAGGATCAGTGAAATTGAGTTATCATAACTTAAGTAACCTGGTAAGAAAAGATGTGAAAAAGTTCTACCGTGCATTGTATAAGGATGGTTGATCATTCCATGTTTGTGTGTGTGAGGTACACATTGAATAATTAAATCAACCAAAAACATGATAAAAATCATTTGCATCAAAATATCAACCTAGTATGAGTTTAAGAGGACAAATATACCTTCAATCATAAAGTTCATATACATGTCCATTTAAGCATAAAGGATGCACATGTGTAATGTAAGACTGATATAATCCCAACAAAAGATATAATTATCTTCATTATTAATAATCATAATAAAAAATTCAAAAAGTTTTTAAATCTTTAAAGTTTCTATCCAATTGTGGATATAAACTTTAGGGGGAGTAATTTAAAAAATTTTATAAGTCTATGTGTTTGGTTACTAGCTTAAATTACTTTCAAAACAAAACAAAAAGAATTTGGTTGTTGTTGCAAAAAGTTATACCATTGTATCTCAGCTTATGCAGATTATTGGAAGCATGAAAAGTCCAAGATCAATTAAAATTGGGAAACTTGTATCACTTGAGACATACAAGTCAATCCAAGCAAGAATTGACGACATCAACAGTCAACTTCATAAGAAAAAATCAATCAAGGACAGTACATCATAATATGAAAAACCAAATCAGACACATTAACTTTGATTAAGTTCAAAGCTAATGCAGGTAAGTGTATTGGTTAATGCGGGTGAAGGTAACCCATGCATATAACCAATGCAAGTATCTCTTTAGTTCAAAGTGAAGACGTAAATGTGGATTTTATTCTACCACATTTGATACAGTGAGCAAATGCTGATTAAATTTGAACAGCCGTATTTGCTACAGTAGTCAAATGCTGAGGAACTTCTTTCAACCGCATTTGCCACAGTAGTCAAATGCTGAGGAACTCTTTCATTCGCATTTGCTACAATACACCAATGCTGATGAACATCTCTCTTTCGCATTTGCTACAGTGTAATGTTGACCAACTGGTCAAAAGCATTTGGTGTAGTTACACAAATGTTGATGGACTTTGATCTTTCACATTTGCTACAGTGCTCAATGCTGATGAATTTTGCTCTTCCACATTGAACATAGTAATCAAATGCGGATGGCGGAAAAACAGAAGTAATAAAACTTCCGCATTTACTATAGTGTCTAAATGCGGATGACTTAAAATCACAAGTTCAATTCTTCCGCATTTACAACAGCGAATGAATACGGATAGTCAAAGATCAAACTTTGTCTTCCGCATTCGCTACAGTGGTGACTGCGTTTGCTCTTAAACTTGTAAAATCATGTAAAAGCCCTTATTTGACTATTTAGAGGAATTTAAACGGGTCATTTAATACTTTTCAAATTTGAGAGACTTTATAGTGAGACGAGCGCAAACACACAGTACACCCACTTCGATCATATTCATCATAAACAATCAAAGATTTTGTGTGATTCTACTCAATCTGTTCTTGTTATTGAATCTGAAACTACATTTGTATCGAAAACAAGGTGAAATTTCCAAAAAAAATTAATCAAGACGAGTTTCGGACTGTTAAACCTAAATCAAACAATGAACCAACTGATAATGAAGAACACAAAAATACGACTTATTGATGTAAAATACAATACACCTTTTCGACTTCAGTGAACATGCAAACCAACATAAATTCTATTCATCATGAAAACCTTTGTATTCATGTTTGTTGTAAAAACAGAGCATGATGAAAAATAAAAATATGTAACAAATCAATGAAACAACATCTAATAAATGGTTCAAACATAGAAACTATGATTGTTGATACAGTAATGACAAATGTTCATCTTTGACCATTTAAAGTCAAACTGATAAATGATACACATGAGTTTTCATCAAAAAAAAATTGACACACATGTCCCTTATGCAGATTACATGGCAAATCATTCTTGGAGCAAGCTCCATAATGTCAGCGGTTATTTAAACCTTGATGTGCCAGAAGCTGAAGGACTTGGAGATATGATCAGATTCTTATCTACAACAAGCGTAGCCTATGCTATCACTGTGAGACCCACCATCTATGAGAACCTCATCAGGCTTTTCTGGAACTCAACTGAGGTAATTAAAGCAGATTGTGTTAGAACATTAACTGGGAGAATTGACAATGATCACACTTTGAGCATCACTGAAGACTCTGTTAGAAGATGCTTAGAATTTGGTGATGATGCTAATGCACCTCTGGAGCTGGATGATGATGAAATAACCACATTCTTTGTTGAGATTGGTTATGAAGGAGGATATGAAGCTAAACAAATTGTTAAAGGATTAGTTGATCTACCTTGGAGATTCCTAATTCACATGTTTCAGCACTGCCTAACCAAGAGAAAGACAGGATGGAATGATATTCCAGTCACCACATCCTCAGCAATCTGTGCTCTCTGCTCTAACAGGGCATTCAATATGTCTACCTATGTTTTCAATGGCATGATTTCAAACATTCAAGAGGGGAGACGATACAAGTTCTTGACGTATCCAAGATTTATTCAGTGCTTGATCAATGAATCATTCCCTGATATTGCAAATGAGGGACCACTGCTTGATATTCCTCATTATGATGTAAGATCATACAAATACGTTAAGAAGAGGGATCCAAGAATTTTTACAGTAGGGCTCACTAACCTCTTCTTCCATGGATGATTCAGTAGATAAATCAAGAAGTTCAAGCACAAGAACAAGATGCTGCACCACCATCACCACCACCATCACCACAACTGTTACCACAACCATCACCACAACCAACACCACAACCAACACCACAACCAACACCATCACCATCACCACCACCATCACCACAACCATTACCACAACCATCACCACAACCAACACCACAACCAACACCACAACCATCACTACAACCAACATCACCACCTCATCAATCACCAATACTACCATCTCATCACTCACCAATATCACCACACCAACCATTGCCCACCCATGATTACCCTGCTGAATTTGGAGACTCAACTAGCACTTCTAAAGCATCCAAATCATCTTCAGATGAGGAGGATAATCATGCTCAAATGCCTGTAAAGAAAGCAACTTCAGAGACTACTCCCTCAAAGAGCTTTGCTGAATCCAATGTGAACAGGCCTGATGAAAAGGATGAACTGATATGTGAGCTCATTCAAAAGGTGGAAAGGATGGAAGGATTCTAAATAGCAGAGCTAGAATCATTAATGACAGGATTCTAGAGCTTGATGAAAAGGAGAATGAATTAGAAGAGCTAAAAAAAGTATGAAGCTGAAAGGAAAGAGAAAGAAAAGAGATTGACTACTTAAAAGCTTCACTGAACCATTCTAGAGAAGAAGTGTGTGGACATGTTGACACTCTTGCCATTCAAACCATAGAAATGGAAGAACAAGAGAACATTATTGAAGAACAATCTGAAATCATCTCCAATCTTGAAAATGAAATTCAAAGCCAAAACAAAAGGATCTTTGAACTTGAGCTAATAATTGAGATTCAAAGAAGTGTTGTGGCTGATGAAAGTAAAGATGAACAAGAAAAATTTGTTAATGATGAGAACCAGTCTTTCTCTGAGAATGAAGAATAGAAAGAAGATACAAGTCAAACAAAGCATAAGGAACAAAGTCTAGATATGGTGATTTACTCTGGAAAAACAGATACTACTCACACTGAGAAAGCAGAATTTGAGGAACTTATCAGTGCTTTAGACAACTTTACATCTGAAGAATTCAATGTAGATGATGATTTTTGGGAATTTGTGAACAATCAAAGGACTGACACTGAACCTATTGTATTCATCCCTTAATCTCCAGTTCCTTTGGAGAAAGAGTTGAGCATGCAGATTGTCCCTGCTATGCCACTGTCTGAAGAACAGAAAGAAATGATAAGAGAAGTGTGTGAAAAGGAAAAGGAAAAAGAAAAAGAAAAAGAGAAAGAAGGAAACAGAAGTTAATGATCAAGAACAAACCACTCCTGAAAAAGTGCCTGAAGAGATAGAAAAGGCTGAAACTTCAAGTCCACAACTTCAAACATACTCAATAAAGAGGAAATATCTAGCTAAAAAGGCTAAGGGAAAAAGACCAGTGGTTGAAGAAGAAAGTGTTAAGAAACAGAAAGATGACCCCAGAAGCTTGGCAGCAATAACTGAATTTCTTGAAGAACATGAGTCGGTTGAAGCTCAATTAAAGAAACAAGCTATTACCATTGGTTTGGAAGAAGGAGAGATAGCTGGAGGTTATGATGCTGTAAAGCATGTTGATATGGATAGTCCAATGAAACCAGAAAAACCAGTAGAAGAAATGGTGTCAAAGGCTCAAACTGATGGTCTAGTGATAAAAGCTATGTTTTTTTATTAATCATGGGTATGATCCAGATGAATTCTTTGGTATGACCTATGAAGGAATGAAGGAAGAGGAAGAAAAAGTGAATAAGCTGTTGGATCCAAGTGTTGAAACTGAGTATGAGAAATCAGTCATCAGAAAGGACTCTGTGCCAAAATTGACTCCCATGAAGAAATCAACAACAACTGAGTATAAAAGATCATTTTCAAGGAAGGTTCCTCTGCCTAAACTATCATCTATGAACAAATCATCCCTAAATCCTCAACCACTATTTCCTGATCCTTATTGCATGTCAGATAAGGAAATGAAGGATTATCTCTCAAGCCAAGGGTTAAAAAGAAGGAAGATTGGCAACATGAAAACTAACTCATTAAGGGCTACAACTCTTCAAATGATTAATGAGAAGAAAGAAAAACTCAAGAGGTTGGAAGAAGAAATCTTAAGCAAGAAGCCAAGATCTAGAGTATGTGCTCAAGACATGATGCTAAACCAAAAAGATCAAGAATAATTGGCTCCTATTCTGCACAAGTACCCTGAATGGTTTGTAGAACCCTCTCAGTTGAAACTACAAGAAGGATTAACCACTGCTGAGTTAATCAAAGGGGTCTTTACTCCCAAAGGCAAAGTTGATCAGAAGATAATTTCTTGGAAGTATGACAGTATGTGGAATATGTTCATGGTGAAAAAGATCTCAGGGCTGGTCCAATTCTTTACAGAGTACTCAGTTAAAAGAACTAGCTCAACTAGAACTGATCGATCATGCAGCTATGTTCATGGGATATGAATTTGAAAACATACTCAAAATGTTCAGAAGAACTGACAATTTCATTTCATTAAAGACAATATGCATGAGAAAAGATAAAGCTTTTGTTAATCCCCTTGAGAAGAAGAAAAAAATGCAAGAAGAAGAGGTTGTGTTTCCTGAGTTGAAGGTGAAACCAACAGAATCAATAAAGAGGAAAATGATGTCTCGTACTCATTCCTCCACACCCATCTAAAATTTGTACTATGATGAGAAAACTTATGAGATGGTGACTGAAAGAAAGTGGGGAGCAAAGGAGGGAGCTGAAATAAGATTATTTAGTGGATATGAAGTAAGATTACTTGATGAATCATACATCCACTATATATATACCAGAAACTTCAGGGAAATAAACAATAAATTGGGTGAACAAGATATGCACTTCTTTCTAAAAGAGACAAAAGAAAGAAAAAGAAGACACCATTGCAACTTGGGAATATTGTCAAACTTGAGGTAGATGTGGGGGGAGCTTACTGATTCACAAAGATGGTCTTTCTACAATTTCCATTTAGGAACCTATTTCACTGAAGAAGTTACCAATGGAAGCCATCTACAATATGAGCAAAATGAAGATACATGTGCTAAGTAGGGACAGGATGTCAGAAGCAACAGATTTTGTGAACATGATCAAAGCTATACTGGATCCAACTAAAGCTGCATTCTTATTACCTCCACAAGTCCCAGCAGAATCCTCACAACATCAATCACCTCCTAAACATTGAAGAAAAATATGTTTTATAATCCTTAGGGTGAGTAATGTTTCACCCTGAAAGGATCATACATGCCAACTCAATGGGTGATTTGATGATTGCATTGCTGGAATCCCATAAGTGCAAGAAGAAATGCGAATGAAGATTCTGCTCAAGAAAAAGAACAAGTGTTGTCTTCCGCATTTGTCAATGCGGAAGACATAAAGCAAATACGGACAAGTATTTGTTCTTCCGCATTGACAAATGCGGAAGACCAAATGTTAATGCGGTCAAGACTTTGCTCATCCGCATTTGACAAATGCGGATGACCGAACAAATGTGCTGAAGTATTTGTTCATCCGCATTAACCAATGCGGATGACCAACATACTAATGTGGATGATCAAGTGAAGAAATGCTGATCAAGTTAACTCATCCGCATTTGTTAATGCGGATGAAAAAGCAAAGATACGGATCAAGATTAAACTAGTTCTGATGTAATAGGTCAGGGGTAGTTTAGTCATTTTGTAAAAGGCATCTTGTCTGGCTATAAATAGAATAGATAACCTCGTACTTGAGGTGACTGCTGATAGACATAGAGAATTTTTTGTTGTTATTATTCTCTGTAATCAATCAACTTTCATATATACAATACAAAAGCATTTATGAGTATTTTCCTTGCATTGAATGTTCTTTGATTGTTTGTTTCCGCCATTCAATCATTGACTTGATTACCATATTTGATTCATAGTAAGAATCTCAATCTTAGTCAACCCAGTCAGAAACTTTGACAACAGAAGAAGATATTCTAGGAAGCTTTATGACACTACAAAAGATATGTAGAATGGAGATCAAGTATAAATATGATGATCAAAAGGATGCAGTATCTTATTTCAACAAAAAGATGGTGTCAAGAATGAAGGTGCTTTCAGTTTTGAAGGGTTGATTACAAGTATCTAAGCCTAAGGGGGAGTATTGTTAGATCTAGGAACAATAGATCTTGATCATTTTGTATAGGCTTAGGACTTTAATCAATACTTGTAATGAATGATTGTAATTCATTATTTTGATGTATGCATTATGTATATAGGTTAACCCATATCTGTGTTGATTTATGTATGATTATATGTAAAACATTATCCTTGGTCAATTTGTGAAGTTGACTAAGTGTAAGAAACATATAGGGATGAACATTTTTGTTTTTCCATAGATATGTTTCTTACAAAAAGAATCATCCGAAGACCTTTTGTGGATGAACAACTAGCTCTGAAGTTCAAGTGAAGATACCTTCAGAAGAACAAAGTATCTTCGGAAGAACAAGATAGCTTCAAAAGAACAAAGTACCTTCGGAAGAACAAGATTCCTGCGGATTAACAATCACCTACGGAATACTATGCAGCTGCAGAGTCCAAACACTTTTTTTAAGTAATACAAGTGTTACTAGTCAACAACTCAACAATACAATTTCAAATCCCAAGAGATCTGGTGTTTCCTTAACAAAAACATAAATGTCTATAAATATGAGTCCTAGGTTTCACATTAATAAAAGAGTGACAGACGAGCAATACGAAGAAAAACAGAAAACATCACATCGATTCACACAATCAATCCATCACAAACCCGAGCAGACATCACATCAATACATCATCAACATTAACATGATCAAAACAATTATTGTTTATAGCATTCATTCTTTATTTATCTGTAATCATTAGTCAGTTTTAATGAAATAATTTTGAATCAAATCTTGTTTGCTTATTTATTGTGTACATATCATTGTGTTCGTCATAATACACATTTGCTGGATTTGATATTTATTCATAAAACAATGAAACAATAGTTAATGATCATTCTGCAATCATTAACATGATTTCATTCTAACACTGTTAATTCCTGATTTAGATCCTTGAATCCATATTTATTTTAGCCATGTTGAGGAGAAATGGACGAGAACACATCCCAAACACTAGAGGTGGTGTGACCAGCCGATCAAGGGCTCGTACTAACAGACAAGATGAAACCACCATGGAAAACGTCAACAACACTCCCACACAAACAACAATGTTAACACTAACCCCTTGGACCAATCATGAAGCTAGATTTCAACAACTAATTGCAAAAGCATTGTAAACGCCCTTCCCGCCATCACCACCCATGTCAATGCTGAACGTAACCATAAGACACCATATGGGGGAGAGGATAATAAGGAATGCACCAATAACATCCACGAAAACAATAGTTAAAAAGAACAAGAAGGAGCCGGAGTGCGAACCAGTTGAAATTAAAAGGCATTTATGGCATGTAAGCCAAAAGATTACTATGGAAACAAAAGCGTAATAGGAACCATTAGGTGGTTAGAAGAGATGGAAGCAGTACCGGATATAAGCGACTATGCGAAGATGAACAAGGTAAGATTTGCCACGTATTCCCACAAAAATATGCCCATGAACCGGTGGAACAACTTGTTCCAAACCCAAGGGGAGAAACGCAGTGAACCGGATGAGATGGGAAGAGTTCAAGAGCTTGATGGTGGAACGATATCATCCGATTAATGAAATTGAAAAGATGGATGCTGAATTCTTAACTTTGGAAATGAAAGGAATGACATACCTAGAGTACACCAACTGATTTAATGAACTGTTATTGCTGGTACCGCACTTGGTGACTCCTAAGTCTAAAAAGATT
Organism: Flaveria bidentis; assembly: GCA_018326385.1. Lineage (NCBI taxonomy): Eukaryota > Viridiplantae > Streptophyta > Magnoliopsida > Asterales > Asteraceae > Flaveria > Flaveria bidentis. The sequence continues at coordinate 4,146 of BJCM01204086.1, read as the reverse complement.
AGTAGGTACGCGTGGGGTTTAACTCCAAAGATTAGATGAATTGTAAATGCAGCCAAGCCACGGACCAAGAAATGGTGGAGATTTCCGTAACACTAAATAACAAAGTGGTCAAACGCAAGGGGCTAAAATGAGGAGAGAAAGCTAGAGTTAAACGATAGTGGCAGAACTGCCAATCCATAAGTGGAAGCTCAAGTGTAAAGAATGTGGTAAATTGATAGCAAGGAGAAAAGAACCCCTACTTAGGAAGCAATTGTTCTATGGGAAGTGTGGAATCCATCACGTAGGACAGTGTAGAGCAAGGAAGGTTGGTAAGCCACATCAAAGGAAGGCGAGACCACCGTATTCTACAAATGTAACAAAGTAAGACATTTTGCAAGGGAATATAAGTCTGCAACCACATGACCTATGAGATGCCATGAGTGTGTAGAAGTAGGGCACATCCGCCCTGACTACCCCAAACTGAAGGCAAGGAAACCAATAGTAGGATTCCCCAAGGGGAGAGCATTTTTTATGAATACAAAAGCTGCTAGGGACAAACCTGAGGTTGTGACTGGTACGTTTCTGGTAAACTATCATTATGCTTATGTATTGTTTGACGTCGGGGCCAATAGAAGCTTTGTCTCTACAAACTTTAGACCAAGAATTGAATTAAATTCCTCTAGGCTAGCCAACATATATACCATTGAATTAGCCAACGAAACACCAGTAAAGGCTGATGAGACAATCTTTTGGTGTACGATAGACCTGGATGAGCACATATTCCTTATACACCTTATACTAGTAGAATTAGGAGGATTTGACATTGTAGTCGGCAACGATTGGCTGGCAAGGAATAGGGCCGAGATTGTATGCGACAAGAAATATTAAACATTCCCTTACCTAAAGGAGAAACCCTCGTGATATATGGTGAGAGACCTAGACAGGGCATGAACATTATTTCATGTATAAAGGATAACAAATGCTTACGAAAAGGATGTATTGCATACTTAGACTATATGATGACTGCTGACTGGGTGTGTGAATGATATTCTTTGTTGATATGAATCAACAAGGACCGAATATGATGAATGAGTCAATGATTGTAAGGCGGAATCAAACAATCACAGAACATTGAATGCAAGAAATATTCATAAATGCTCTTTGTATTAATAGAGGTGAGAAAAAGTTACAAAGAATGCTAGGGTTTGAGCATTAAACAGTAACCATCCACCTTGTGAACATAAGACTAAACAAAATATTCTGATTGTCTAAAGTTAGTCAATAGTCACCACACATACGAGGTTTCTATTCTATTTATAGGCTAAGACATGCCTGTGCAAAAATACTAAACTACCCATGACCTACACATTAGATAACCATTCTAACTACAAAATTCTTCATCAACATTTCTTTTGTTCATCCTTATTAACTAATGCGGATGTGTTGATCTTCATTAGCATTTCATTTTCTTCTTCAACATTGATGTTTGGTCATCAACATTAACAAATACGAATGAACAAACACTTATGTGCATTTGTTATAGACCATCTTCATTAGAAAATGTGGACTTACAAAGTACTTGTCAACATTTGTTCAGCTATCCGCATTTGTTAATACGGAAGAACAAACACTTGTTAGCATTTGTTCTATGGTCATCCCGATATACAGATGCGGGTAGCCAACACTTGTCTTCTTTGTTAATGCAGACTCTTTATCCGCATTGGTTCTTGGTCTTAAAGAGTTTCAAGTAGAACAACCATCAACCCAACACTTGAATTGGAATGTATGATTCTTTCAGGGTCCAACAATACTCCCCCTATATATATATATATAATTTCAAAACAAACATTAAAAAATATTTTATAAAATATTTTCTTATTATAACTCCTAATTTTAATTATTTTTTGTTTACAAAAAATTTACTTTTTATAAAAACTAATTTTATAATGTTTTCTATTTTGATAAAATTTGATATTTTAAAAAACTTTCTTATTTTATAATTTTTTTCTTTCAAATAACTTTAATAAAATTATTTTTTTCTTAAATTTTGAGTATGTCAATTCTGATCGTTTGATTTAGAAATAGCTACTTTTCGAACATACCCTTATGAATTGTTTTTGTTTTTTATGTTGTTGTAACGATTTTTCATTCTGACGTTCTTAGTTTATTGATATTTGAAATTGAGTTTTAAAGTTTTTATTAAACTTCAATCCCACTACGAAGTGCAAGTTTAGACTCGGTAGTTAATAAATAAATCTTCATTCCAAAGGGTCGAGAACCTCAAGTAGAGGTAGACAAAGCAAGCTGGTTAAAAATGCGACTCGTTGTTGCCTTAATTTATTCCCCGCCACTCATTTAAACTGGTTTAATTCTGAACTGTTCTAATCCGGTTTCTTTCTAACCATTACCAATAGTAATATTTCCATTTATTTAATTGTTTAAGCCTTGTTGACTGTCTTTTGCTGTTTTTCTAAACCACTTTCTCCCTCCCCTTGAGTTGATTAACAAAAATGCCATTTTTAATTTTGGTCATTGATTAACATTGATCAATGGTTAAAAAATAGTTTTTATGGTTTTAGTTATAAGATTGTTTTTATTGGAACCCTCCCCTATATATATATACTAGGCTAAAGTCCCGTGTAACACACTGGTTCAATCAAAAAATATTGTTGTTGTTTAAAAAGATATGTAAGTTATATTGTTGTTGATAATATTTTATATATTGACTTTTATGTATAATTTTTTAATGTTAGCTATATTTAACATTAGTAGGTTTTTTCTATTAATATTTATACATCTAAATAGTGTATAATATGGAATGAAATAAATTTATAAATACAAACTTTAACTAATAAACAAATTAAATTGAACATGAAAAATAATATTTCAAATTAATAACATCCAAAAATTTATTTGTATATAATATTTAGTGTTTTGTTGGTTATTTTTCCACCATTATCTAACATTAAAAAGTTTAACATTTATCTACTTTTAACTTAAGATAATACAACATATAGCTGATCATTATCCACGTTTAAAAAAAACTAACTTTGGATATCGATTATCACTGGCTATTGTTTTATTGTCATTGCATAACACATTGATAACAACAATTGTCTAGTTTGAATTTTAAAATAAATTCTTTTGTCTAAAGGTGTCAAAGCTAACCGTGGAATAAAAATATGATTTTCAATATTATTTCAAGATACATCAAAACAATTTATACATATCAAATATAATAATAATAATAATAATAATAATAATAATAATAATAATAATAATATTAAGGCAGTACACATAAAAGAAGATAAAAAGTTTAAGAAGTAAAAACATATAATATCTCTTTATAGATTGACTTGCGAAGTAGATCATCTTTAAAAAAATTAAAGTAAAATAATATTAATCCAAAATCACAATTGTAGACAATGATAAGTTAAATCATAATTGTAGAGGAAGAAAGTTAAAAATATAACAAAAAATAAATATCTTTTGTTAAAGAAAACTTGATAAAACTAAAGCTAAAATGAGAATGTAAATGAAGTCTCTCGAATGCGATATTATCAGACTTTATAAAGACAAATCGTGAGGGTCGTAAACCTGGGATGGTTGAGAAATATTTTAATATCGAGTATGACTTTATTTTCAAAAAAAGATGCCTATGAATTCATTCAGACTAAAGAGGAGTCGATTAAAAAATTACGTAACTTTTGTCAAGAATTGAATATAAATCGAGTATTTAATGGAAAAACACAATCCAGAAATCAATTTAATAGATGAAAAAAATTATAAATAATTTATATAGTTTTTACGATGAATTGTTTAAAAAAGAAAAAAAATATATAGGGTATAATTTAATTTCCAAATAAAAGATGTGCTTTAATTTAGGGTTAAATTTCCAATTTTTCCTCAAATATCTCTTGTATATAAGTTAACTTTTAGTCATATAAACCCAAACTAACACTAAGAACAGATAAATATTTAGGTGGGAATTGAAAAAAATAGAGGCTTAAGAGAACGTCATGTGGCACAAAAGTTACTGTTTTATTAATAAGTATAAATATGTATACATAAATATATATATATATATATATACATATATATATATATATATATATATATATATATATATTTATGGTTTTTATGTATATGTATACAAAAATATATATA
>BJCM01204079.1:0-12244 GCA_018326385.1 Flaveria bidentis | reverse complement strand
TTTTCAATGTTTTGTATTGTTTCTTGGGTTGGCACATGTTTTGCCACATTTTACATTTCTATTTCTTTGAGTTGTTTTTATTATACGCTTCCGCACAGTTTTCAAGTTTTACTTTGGTTGATTTGGTTTATTATTGCATATAGAGTCGTTCTGAGTAACTATTGACTGTGATCCTGGTTTGTTCACACGCCTCGCGGTTAAACTCCGCACGTGGATTTTGAGGGTGTGACATCCTAGAACTCACACAAACAACCACAACGAGAAGAGCTTCGATTGGACCCGCCACATGATGATTTTGCTCTCTTGAATCAACTCGAACCAACTTTTCTCCATTTTTCTCTCTTCTTTCTTTCTTTTGGCTGAATTTTGGAGATGCGGGGAGGGTGTGGGCTGCCCTCCCCTTTTATTTTCCTTCTCTTCTAAACTTTCTCGCGTTTTGGCAAATTTGGTCCCCCGACTTTGGACTTTATTTTTTTCTTCATTCGTCGGCTTCAAAGAAAAATATCCAGGCGTTACAAGTCCACCCCCTTATATAGGTTTCATCCCCGAAACCTATTATTCCTTGAACAAATGTGGGTAATGCGGTCTCATTTCTTCCTTAGTCTCCCACGTCAACTCGGATCCTTTCATGTGCTTCCACTATACACGCACAAGAGGAACCACTTTATTTCTCAACCTCTTTTCCTTTCGTTCGATGATTGCCACTAGTTGCTCCACATAGTTGAGTCATTCGTCTACTTCGATATCCTCTAGTGGAACACTCATATCTTCATCTGCCCAGCATTTCCTCAGATGAGATACATGGAATGTTGGGTGAATTCCACTTAACTCATCTGGTAACTCCAATCTATAGGCCACCTCTCCTACTCGAGCAATGATTCGGAAAGGGCCTATGTATCTCGGGCTCAACTTTCCCAGCTTTCGGAAGCGGATGATACCCTTCCAAGGTGAGACCTTCAACATAACCGGGACACCTACCTGGAATTCAATCGGTCTACGTCTTTATCAGGATACGACTTCTATCTATCTTTGGTTGCCTTCATGAAGGCTTTGATCCTTTCAAGTTTCTCAGTCGTAGCCTCGATCACCTCGACGCTCCATAACTCCTTTTGATCAATATCACCCGAACACACGGGTGTACTGCATCTCAGACCGTATAGCATCTCATAGGCTGGCATACCAATGTTGGCATGATAGTTGTTGTTGTATGAGAATTCAGCTAACAGTAGGTGGTCATCCTAACTTCCCCCAAAATAATCACACATGCCCGAAGCATGTCTTCCAATGTCTGAATGGTCCTCTCCAACTGACCATCAGTCTGAGGATGATAAGCCATGCTAATGTGTAACCTCGTCCCCATGGCATCGTGGAATTTCTTCCAGAATTTGGATGTAAACCGGGTGTCACGATCCGACACAATAGACACTGGCACACCATGAAGAGTTACAAATTCCTTGATGAACAGATCAGCCAACCTCTCAGATGAATATGTCTCGCGGATCGGTAGGAAGTGAGCACTCCTCGTCAAGCGGTCAACAACCACCCATATAGCATCATACCCTTTCGGAGTGCGCGGCAGCTTCGTAATGAAATCCATGGTGATATGCTCCCACTTCCATTCCGGTATATACAAAGGTTGGATCTTCCCACATGGCTTTTGTTGCTCGGCCTTCACCTGTAGACAAGTAAGGCATTTACTCACATACTCCACCATGTTGTGCTTCATACCCGGCAACCAATAATCTTTCTTCATATCTTGGTACATTTTCATGTCACAGGGGTGAATAGAGTATCGAGTCTTGTGAGCTTCATCCATGATCTTCACCCGTAGATCCCCAAAACGAGGAATCCACATCCTCTCGAATCGAGTTCTAACACCAAGCGTGTTTTCACTCAATGCCTCATCTTGAAACTCTTTGACGTACTTCATCACATCGGAGGTCATGATCAGCTGATATAGTTTCACCCGAATCGGCTCGGGTCTCTCTTTTCGGCTAAGGGCGTCCGCCACCAAATTGGCCTTGCTCGGATGGTAGTGGATCTCACAATCGTAATCCTTTATAAGCTCCAACCATCGTCTCTGCCTGATGTTTAGATCTTTCTGCTCAAAGAAGTACTTCAAGCTCTTGTGGTCAGTGAAAATGGTGCACTTCATCCCATACAGATATTGCCTCCAAATCTTTAGTGCAAAGACCACGGCTGCTAGCTCCAGTTCATGAGTAGGATAGTTGACCTCATGAACCTTCAACTGTCGGGATGAATAGGCTATAACCTTCCCTCTCTGCATTAACATGCACCCCAACACTGAGTAGGAAGCATCAGAATAAACCACCAGGTCTTCACTTCCATTGGGTAATGACAGAACAAGAGCTTGAGTCAATCTCGTCTTCAATTCTTCAAACTCCTTCTCTTGAGCTTGACCCCATACAAACTTCACATCTTTCCGGGTCAACTTGCTTAGTGGAGAAGCGATCTTGGAAAAGTCTTGGATGAATCTTCTATAGTAGCCCGCCAAACCCAAGAAACTACGAATTTCAGATGGCGTCTTTGGAGACTTCCATTGCATCACTGCCTCCACCTTTGCCGAGTCCACCATGATTCCATCAGGATTCACCACATGACCCAAGAATTGAACCTCGCGTAACCAGAACGCGCACTTGGAGAATTTAGCATACAACTTCTCCCTCCTCAACGTCTCCAAACCCTCCCGAATGTGACAGGCATGCTCTGTCTCGCTCTTCGAATAAATCAGGATATCATCAATAAACACAATCACCGATTTATCCAACATCGGCCGACACACACGGTTCATTAGATTCATAAAAGCAGCTAGCGTATTGCTCAAACCAAAAGACATGACAAGAAACTCGTAGCGACCATAACGGGTGCGAAAAGCTGTTTTAGGGATATCCTGCTCCTTCACCTTCAACTTATGGTAACCAGATCGAAGGTCTATCCTTGAAAACCAACTGGCACCCTAAAGCTGATCGAACAAATCATCTATTCTTGGTAAGGGGTATCGGTTCTTCACTTTCAACTTGTTCAGCTTACAGTAGTCAATACACATTCTCATACTACCGTCTTTGTTCTTCACAAACAGGACTGGAGCACCCCAAGGAGAGATACTCGGTTTAATGAACCCCTTATTAAGCAGCTCTTGCAACTACTCCATTAATTCTTTCATCTCTGTCGGAGCCAACTGATACGGTGTCTTGGCAACAGGTTGGCACCTAGTATCAGATCAATCTGAAACTCAATCTCCATGTCAGGTGGCACTCCCGGTAAGTCTTCTGGGAATACGTCTAGAAAGTCACACACAACCGGGACATCAGATAGTTGTGGTATTGGTGAATCCACATCCTTTACATAAGCCTAGTAGGCGGTACATCCACGCCTCATTCACTTTCCCACCACTGCCATTGAGATTACTTTCAGGATCGTCATGACCCGATCCCCATAAATAGCTACCGAACTCCCGTCAGGAGCTGTTAGACAAATCATCTTCTTGCGACACACAATGTTTGCCTCGAAGTCCGCTAACCAATCCATCCCAAAAACCAAATCAAAACCAACCAAGGTCATCACGAACGGTCTAACAGGAAACTTATGACCTTCTAGCTCCACATCACAGTTCACTATCATCTCAGAAATTCTGGTAGACTTACCTATGGCAGTTTCTACATCAAAGTGCGCATCAACACGTCTACTACTAACAGGCAGTTTAGCACAGAAAGTAGCAGAACTAAAACTTTTACTGGCACGAGAATCAAATAACACAGAAGCTAAGGTTTGGTTTACTAGAAACGTACCTGACACGACATAAGGGTCCGTTTTAGCTTCCTCCTGTGTCATAGTGAATGCCCTAGCGCTCGCCCTTGGTCCTTCACTCCCCGTCTTCTTCACCCCGGAACCCTCAGCCCTTGGCTTCTTGCAGTCTTTACTCATATGGCCACTTTCCCCATAGTTAAAACACCTCACAACCCTACAATTCATGGCCATATGACCCGGCTTCCCGCACTAGAAAAAGACGTTTAACCCCCATCTACACTCGCCACTGTGCTCCTTTCCACATTTGCCACACTTTTTCGATCCCGTACCCGGTGTGACTACACGGCGATCATCCACCCTTGCCTTCTATTTACCTGTCGAGGCATCACCCCAACCAAACCTCTTACGTTTCCAGTTCCGATTACCACCACCCTTCTTGCTACCTTCAGCCACCACCACTACAGCCTTCTCATCATACAATCTCCCTGCCAAGTCAACCGCCAACCTAAACGTGCTCGGCCGGGCGACGATCATATGACTACGAATATCCACCGGCAAGACCTGAATGTACCTCTTGATCTTCCGAGACAGAGGCGTCACCTGATCCGGCACCAGACGTGCCATCTCGCTGAAATTGGTAGAATACTACAGATGTGTCATCGTTCCCGCCTCCAGCTGTAGGAACTCTCTCTCAACTTTATCCATCTCCCGGTGAGGACAGAACTCCTCAATCACCAACTTCTTCAGCTCAGACCATCTCATCCTCCGAATAGCCCTGCTACCCTCAGCTTGGACAATGTTGTCCCACCAGCACAAAGCCGAGTCCACAAAAGAATGGGCAACAAACTTTACTTTCTGATCCTCCCAACACTCGCTGATGTTCAATACAACTTCCATTTCCCTCACCAACCGGTGTGCAACAGCAACAGTGCCGTTACCATCAAAAGTAGGGGGCTTGCATCGTTGAAACGCCCCATAGTTACAGCCTCATGCCGCCTCCTGCACAAGCTCTTCCTCTTCCTCTTCCTCTTCATCATCAGATAGAACTGTTTCAGGCTCTGGTTGCTCCCATCTTCCCAAGGACCTGTTTCTCTCGTTCCTTTCCCCTTCCCGTATGCCTTTGATAACTTCGATCACCACAGACGGTAAGATCGTCTGCATGACCTGATGGACTTCCTCTACAATAGCCTCCTTTACTGAGGCTCTCAGATTGGCGCTCTCATCGCCACCCTCCGGATGAGGGGTCTCGGGTTCTTCATGAACCACCTTTTCAACTCTGGGTCTTCCTCTTCTGACCCGTGGTCCAGCACCACGTCCACCACTACCTCCACCATGAGAGGCTTTCGAAGATCTACCACCAGCCATTCACACGCACACTAAAAGATTTAAACACCAATGCGGTCATTCAAGGAAACAACTCAATTTATGTCAAGTATAGTAAGTCCCTAATTACAGTGGCCAGTTGTGATTTGCCACTTACTTTACTCTTCATACCTCAAGCATTACCTGTACTGACTACATCAGTATTTAAATCTACAAACAATACGTTACCACATACCATGCGCACATAAAAGTAGTTAACATTAAAGAAAATACCTGATGGTACACAACTTCTCAGATTGGCATCCCTTCCCTTTCCGTCCCATTCTCAGTTTAAGTTAAGGTTTATTTTTGAAAATTTATCCGTTTCACTTAAACTTTGGCTCTGATACCAACTTGTAAGGCCCCGTTCCCGGGACGCTTACAGCTTGTAAGTCATTGCACATAAAGCATATATTTTCAACGTATTACATAAAAACGTTGTAGCGGAAACATTTAAACAAAATATTCCATTTCAATATAATAGCTTTTGCAAAATAATACATCGTTTACCAATTACAAAAAAAACCCAAGTTGCATTACATCACAAAAGCATTATAAATGGATGTCATCCCAAAAGAGCTGAGTAGCCATCTCGTGCCATCCTCAGCAATCATTACCTGCCAACTGGAAACACATAAAACTCAGCATTACTGAGTGAGTACTAGTTTTATAATAATAAAATATACTTTTCTTTCATTAAAACCGTTCTTTACTTTCATGCGATCATACATCATACGTATGCATAGATAATATATTATTATCTTCATCATTCATTCATTCATTCCTTCATCCTTTCATTCGTAAGTATATTACTTTCGATGACACCTACATTACCCTGAACATTATGCACGAAGTGGGTAACTAAGCCTGAGGTCTTTCATAGACCTTGAACATTGTGCATGAAGCTGGCTCCAGTACCTAGGAAAGTACATTCATCGCTTATCTTTTCTCTTTCATTTTAGACCAATGACATATGCTATACCCCGAACATTATGCACGAAGCGGGTAACTGGGCCTGAGGTTTTTCATAGACCTCGATCATTGTCCACGAAGATGGCTCTAGCACCTAGGGCAAGCAGCAAGGATCCCATACATATGGTCAATCACAAAGATTGGATCCCAGTGTGCATCCTTCGGGGTAGCTAACCTGCACACTGTTGAGCTAACACCTTTATTGGGGTGCACTCCATACATTTGCTTGCAAGCCATTCTTACATTCGTTCGTTTATTAATGCATGCATTCATTCATCATGTTCCACTTTTCATTATCTTCCACTTACGTTACATAATACTTTCATTCCATAAACATTCGATGTAAAGTCACGGGAAAGATAAACATACATAATAAGGAACATCAACATATCGATAGCATCATCAAACTGGGCAACATCATACATACATAACATACACCATACATAAACATACAACATCACCATCATCATGCCCAACATACCCTCTAAGACCTCTATAGTAATCTTACATGAACTTACAAGAACTTCTACGTCAAAACTTACATCTACACTTTTCACCGAAAGTCAGTTAATGAAACTACTCTTTTCCTCAGGTACAACAGCCCTATTCGGGCGTATGGACACCCTTCAGCCGCATGGCCTCCATGCGACTTAACATCATGCGAATGGACCAATGTGGATGAACACTAATGCGGATGAACACCTATGCGAATAACCTCATGCGGATAGACTCAATGCAGATGAGTCCTTATGCGAATGGAGCTAATACGAATGGACCAATGCGGATGAAAGTAATGCGAATGAGCACTTGTGTAAATGGTCCCTCAGTCGCATGACTCCCCATGCGACTGACCCCCAATCGTACGATTGAACTCTCAATCGTGCGAATGAACTCTCAATCATGCAAATGAACCCCAATCGCACCTCATTCGGTCGTATGGCCTTCATTCAGTCGCCTAGCCCTAGGTGATGTAGAATGCAGTTCATCCCGAACCCAATCTGCCATTTTTGACCTCCAAGCTCATCCAAACCCATTCTAAGCCCAAATAAACCATCCTAAACCTTAGTAATGCATACCACAACACCATTCAAGCACACCCAAGCTCAAAAGCAAAACCCAAACGAATCATACACATACACACATACACAAACGGGTCAAACACACACACACTTCAAAACCCGATTTTCAGTTGTGTTCCAGCCCCAAAACAATTGAAAAATGTATAAAAGAGGGGTCCTAGAACTCACATAAATAACCACAACGAGAAGAGCTTCGATTGGACCCGCCACACGACGATTTTGCTCTCTTGAATCAACTTGAACCAACTTTTCTCCCTTTTTCTCTCTTCTTTCTTTCTTTTGGCTGAATTTTGGAGATGTGGGGAGGGTGTGGGCTGCCCTACCCATTTATTTTCCTTCTCTTCTGAATTTTCTCGCATTTTGGCAAGTTTGGTCCCCGACTTTGGACTTTGTTTTTTTTCTTCTTTCGTCGGCTTCAAAGAAAAATATCTGGGCGTTACATAATAAGTCTTTAAAACAACCGGGACCAAAGTTTAAATTTATTTTTAAAACTCAAAACTTAACCAAACCCGCCCCCCCCGTCCCCAACAAATTTTTTTGTATCTGGCCAGCTGCTCCGGTCAGCAGTTCCGGCAGCCTCCTATGACATTAAAAACACTCGAAATGGTCGATTTTCATTTCAAATAATTACTCCATACCAAACATATATCATTTTGACCCTAAATTCGTTTTAACTGAATTAAATCGGTCGATTAAAGTTCTGCAACCGAAACCGAAACATCAATTCAAAACTTTAACTCGTTTGAAGTGAACCCGATTAAATCAATACCACATAACAAAGGACTAATGCCCTAATTGGTCCTCTCAATCACTCCGAATCATTAATTTCCACTCAAACACCTCAATATATCGAGATCGATCACCAACTTCATTCAGACCTGCAACTTAGTCGAACTCCACCATGTGGACATCTTAAACCAAAATCGATTAAGGGCTTTGAATCATAAATCACCTTTGAAGCTTCATACTAAATTAATTGGTTTATCATTACCATTTGCATCTCGAATTGAACTCACCATTGCCATGGCCGTATCTGTTCTGGATATCATCGGGTTCGACTTCAATTCAGATAATCAAACATACAATCATATTAGTATGTTCATAAGAAACAATAGCCCTAAACTTATTGAAACAATCATTAGTGAATTGATGTTCAATTGGGATCAAAATCAAACTAGGGTTCATGTTGATTTGGGGATTTAAACAATTAATGATTAAGATATTTAAAAGATAAACTTTAAACAGATCTAGGCTTTAGCCTTACTGGTAATTAGTAGCAATACCAGGAATGAGGTCTCGGGTTCGAACCGGGCCTCTGCCAACCTTTTTGATAATTGTTTTTCTTGTATTTTTTTCAGAAAAATTATAATTATGTTAATAAATCTAAATAAATTGATTTTGTTAACTAAAAACATTTCATAAATTATTAAGTTAATTTCTAAAGATTTTAAAACTTATAATTCTTAAATTAAAGAAAATTAAGTCATTTATATGTTATAAATATATTATAACTCAAACTTGGATAAATTTAAACGTATTAAACCTACATGTTATAAATACTTTACACAAGTCTTTACAAAAGAAAGAAAAAGGGAGAAAAGGGTATTTTACACAAGTATAGGGCTAAAAGTGTCAAAAGGACAAAAAGTTACAAAAGTTGGTATTAAGGGCATGACAGCCCACTCTCTTCCCCATACTCATCCTTCAATCGGTTGAGAAAGGGAGAAAAATGTGTAAAAGGGGCAGAAGTTTCGGGATCTTGAGGAACAAGTAGAAAGAGCTAATTTCTAGTGGGTTTTTGTGGTGAACCTTGAAGCACACGGGTTTGTGGGAAGCTCTACCTGAAGAGGCTGCTAAGGTGATTTCTAGGACCCCTATTTTACACGTTTTTAACTGATTTTGGGGCTGGAATGCATATGAAATTGTTTTTGTTGTATTGGGTGTGTACCCGTATGTATGTGTTTGTGCGATCGGGTGGGGCTCGAGTTTGGGTATGTTTGAATGATGATGCGACTGGGTTTCTAAGGCTTAGGACACATGGTTTAAGCTTAGAACAGGTTAGAGAAGGTAATAGGACTGAATTCTGTTGTTGAGGTTTGAAGGAGGCTACTTCTGCGCCCAGTTAGGGCTCATACGACTGGTAATTTCCTCATGCGACTGGAGGTCATGCGACCGAAGGTCATACGACTGGAGGCCATACGGCCAAAAGGCATGCGACTAAAGGTCATGCGCCTGAAAGGCATGTGATTGAAGGTCATGCGCCTGAAAGGCATGCGACTAAATGTCATGCGACTGAGGGTCCATACGCCCTATAGTGCCCATGTGCCTGGAAGTTGCCCATGCGCCTAAGTGTTCCTCATGCGATTGAAGGTTATGCGACTAAAGGTCATACGGCTGAAGGTCATGCGACTGAAGGTCACATCACTGGAAGTCATGCGACTGAAGGTCAAGCGACTGAGGGTCCATACGCGCTATAGTATTCATGCGTCTGAAAGCCCTCCATACGCCTAAGTGTTCATACGCCCAAATAGGGCTCATGCGCCTGAAAGGACTTAGAATATTTTCAGCCTTTTTGGGGAAAAGTGTAAATATAGGCTTTGTCTTAGGATGTTTTCAGGGGCTATGTAAGTTGACTTTTGAGGTCATAGATGATGTGATGTATGATGTATGTTATGTATGATTGATGGTGCCTTGTATGGTGATGTTTTATATGTTTATGTTCCAGATTATGTACATTATTTTCCCGTGGTTTTACGTTGAATGTTAATGAATCAAATGAAAAGTATTATTTAACATAAAGTGGAAGATAATGGAAAGAGGAACGTAATGAAAGAATGCATGTATTAATGAATGAATGAAAGTAAGAAAGGCTTGCAAGCAAATGTATGGAGGTTCACACCCAAAGAAGGGTGTTAGCTCAACTCTGTGTGGGTTAGCTACCCCGGAAGTATGCACACTGGGGTCTACTCCGTGCGATTGACCATAGTAAGGAATCACTGCCGCTTACCCCGATACCGTGGTCAGGCCACCGGGCACAATGCATGGGAGTCTATTTATAGACTTGAGCCTAGTACTCGCTTTATGCATGACGGTGGGGTGAAGAACATGGCATTGGTCCAAATGAAAGTAAAGATTAATGATGTATGTATGGAATGAACGATATGAAAGAAAAAGAATAAATGATAACAAGTAACGTGCCTGAACAAACGAATAATGAAGATAAAAATGATATTATCTATGTGTACGTATGATGCATGATCACGTACGATTATAAAGAACGGTTTTAAATGAAAGATAGTATGTCTTATTATAAAACTAGAACTCACTCTGCAACGCTGACTTTTACGTGTTTTCAGTTGGCAGTTAAAGGTTGTTGAGGATGGCGCGGGGCGCCTACTTGGTTCTTTTTAGATGGCATCCATATTTATAATGCTTTTGTGATGTAATGCATCATGTATTTTGTAATTGGATAACGATATATTATTTTGAAAAAGCTTTTATAACGAAATGGAATGTTTGTTTTAATGTTACCGTTGTAATGTTTTACTTGAGTTAATGTAAGTATATGTTTTATGTGCGATGATTAACCAGTTGTGAGCGTCCGGGGAACGGGGCCTTACAAGTTGGTATCAGAGCCAAAGTTTAAGTGAAACAGGTAAATTTTCAAAAGAAACGTTAACTTAAACTGAAAATGGGACGGAAAGGGAAGGGATTCCAGTCTGAGTAGCTACGTGCCATCAAGTATTTTCTTTAATGGTAACTAGTATTACGTGCACATGTTATGTGGTTTATGTGTTGTTTGTAGATTTAGATACTGATGTAGTTAGGATAGGTAATGCTTGGGGTATGAAGAGTAAAGTAAGTGGCTAATCACAACTGGCCACTGTAAGTAGGGACTTACTATACTTGACATAAACTAAGTTGTTCCCTGGAATGACCGTTTTGGTGTTTGAATCTTTCAGTGTGTTAGAGGATGGCTGGTGGTAGATCATCAAAAGCTTCGCGTGGTGGAGGTCGTGGTGGACGTGGTGCTGAATTGTGGCCCAAAAGAGGAAGGCCTAGAGTTGAAAAGGTGGTTCATGAAGAACCCGAGACCCCTTATCTAGAGGGCGAAGACGAGAGTGCTAACTTAAGGGCCTCAGTGAAGGAGGCTGTTGTAGGGGAGGTGCATCAGGTCATGCAGACGATCTTACCATCTGTGTTGACCAAAGTGATTAAGGCTGTAAGGGAAGGAGAAAGAAGGGAGAGGAAGAGGTCCTCGGGAGGACGGGAGTGACCAGAGACTCAGACGGTTCTCTCCGATGATGAAGAAGAGGAAGAAGAGCCTGTGCCAGAGGCGTCACAAGGCTGCAACTACTGGGCATTTCAAAGATTCAAGCCCCCTACTTTTGATGGTAACGGCACTACTGATACTTCTCACCGGTGGGTGAGAGAGATGGAGGCGGTACTTGATATCAACGAGTGCCGATAGGACAAGAAGGTGAAGTTTCCTGCCCACTCGTTTGTGGACTCGGCTTGGTGTTGGTAGGACAATATTTTCTAAGCTGAGGGTAGTCAGGGAATTAGGAGAATGAGGTGTTTTGAGTTGAAGAAGCTGGTAATTATGGAGTTATGTCCTCACTGGGAAATGGATAAGTTGGAAAGGGAGTTCCGGCAGCTGGATGAGGGAACAATGAGACATCAGCAATACACTACGAAGTTTAGTGAGATGGCACGGCTGATGCCGGATCAAGTGATGCCTCTGTCATGAATGATTAAGAGGTACATCCAGGACTTGTCGGCGGATATCCGTAGGCACATGATCGATGCCCGACCAAGCACATTTAGGTTGGCAGTTGATTTGGCAGGAAGGTTGTATGATGAGCAAGAGGTTGTGGTGGCTGAGGTGAGGAAGAAGGATGGTGGTGACCAGAATTGGAATGGGGAAAGGTTTGGTCAGGGTGGTGCCCTGAAGAGTAACAAGAGTGTACGGGTGGATGACCACCGTGTGGTAACACGTGGTGCGAGGTCAAAGAGGTGTGGCGAATGTGGAAAGGAGCATATCAAAGGATGTAGGTTAGGAT
>BJCM01204075.1:0-14824 GCA_018326385.1 Flaveria bidentis | reverse complement strand
TATATATGTATGTGTATATATTTATATATATGTATGTGTATATATTTATATATATGTATGTGTATATATTTATATATATGTATGTGTATATATATATATATATATGTATGTGTATATATATATATATGTATGTGTATATATATATATATATATATATATTCATCATAAAAACCTATTGGTCGATTTTAACGTGTAAATAAACTGTGGTGGTTTGTTTCAAACTATACGTAGAATGGTTATAATTTTGTTGACCCTGAAAAATAGCATGCAAAACATTTCTAAATTTGAAACCCTTTTCACCATGTTATCTGATGGTGGTTTCCAGATTTTATCTTGCAATGTTTTCATAACATGACAAGGAATCGAACCGGTCGCCTTACCGGTTCACTGTCAGACGATCTTTCTTGGTGACACCATCGTCATCCTGCCACCAAACCACAGGGCAGAGCCGATTAGATTATCAATCAAGATGGCTCTAAACGAAAAACCGTATCAATTGTTGGAGGTCACCATTATGTCCGCCCAAGATTTGCAGCCCCTCACCAAAAAGATGAAGACGTATGCCACTGCGTGGGTCCATTCCTGAAGGAAACTCTCCACCCGCATCGACACCAAAGGTAACAACAATCCTACATGGAACGAAAAGTTTGTTTTTCGGGTGAATGAGGAGTTTCTTCGAGATGAGACACTAGGGATCACCGTCGAGATATACAACACACATTGGTTTCATGACGCCCTTGTTGGGACCGTTAGAGTCCTTGTTGGGACAGTGGTACCCCACCCTCGACAGATTTATAACAGTTATAATGGTAGGACACGTTGCGCTGCTCTCCAAATACGCCGTCCCTCTGGTCGTCCTCAAGGAATATTGAATATCGGGGTGGCGGTGCTCGACAGTTCCATGAGAAGTATGCCTTTGTGTAGGCACACGAGTGGGTCGGCTGTTAGTTTTCGTGATCTGATGGGAGTCGAAGATGAAGAATCAGTTGAAGCGGTAATTCACAATATGGAAACTAGTGTTACCGTTAATTAACATGGCAACGTAACGTTGGATAAAGGAATCAGTTAAAGTAGTTGCTAGTGTACGTGTAGGAGTTAGTTGTCTGGTTTTTCTAGCATGGGTTAAAAAGGGTCTAGCTAGTTAATAACCCTATGAATTATGACATTTGGCTAAACGATTTGTGACCATATTGTAGAGAACCAAGCTTATTTCATAAAACAATTACCATACATTAATTAATGCAAAAACTCTCTTGGATCAGTAACAATTCCGATCAAAGCCAAACTTGCCATCAGCAATCCATCGTATTAGTCTAAAGATTCGTACTTTTGAAGCTAATCCACAAGGTTCGACGTCCAAAACTGATATGTTAATAATCATATGTGTTTACAATCTATAGATTCTTTGTATTATAATTCACTTGGTTAGAGCCCATGTATTATTATATGGGTTGAATAAATAAAACATATCAAAACCACTAGTTTTATTAATATTTTTGTTTTCTAGATGTTATTAGACATTGGTAAAATAAAAATATAATGAATATTTAAAAGTTATAACACATAACGAAATTAAAAATTACTACTCTATATTTAAAGATAATATACGTCTGAAATCATATAGTTTAATATGTTTTAATCAATTATTAGAATAAAAAAAATGATACATTAGATGTTTAATAGTTTAGTTTATTTATTTAAAATAATTATCATTTAATATGAGAAGACAAGAAACACAAATATAAATATATTTGCTTTAACATATTTTAGTAAAAATGAAAGTCAAATTGGCTATTTTACAATTTTCGTATTTATTATGAAAGAGATACGGAAAAATGATTTTTTTTTAGATATGCTAGAATGATAAAACGTGTCATTTGATATGCTAAAATGACGGCACATGTCTAAAAAAATATTCTTTTATTATATGTTATAGATTTTTGTTACGAAATTAATTTACTTAGACACTTATTTGTGTTTTATTTAGTGTGGTGCTATGGTGATTTTTGTGAATAAACTAAAGATACGAAGAAATTCAAGAAAAAATGCTTTTGATATGACTATATAAAAGTTGAATATGTCCATGTCAACTGTCAAACTTCAAGCAACTCATTTCTGAAGCTCGATATGATCATATCGTCTCTAATATTCCTATATCCAGGCCAAAAACATGTTTATAACCTCAATAACCCTCATTTCCAACATAACATTCAATATCTCTCAAACGCTTGGGTAATTTTGGGTCTTTTCAAGAGTGTCTAAGAGATTTAAAAGCAAAGACCGAAGATAACATATTTTCAAGAGGATCTAACATCACCCAACTCATTTCCTCTCAAATTAATTTAAATTCCTATAGATCTACTATGAGTTTTTCTGTATTCTTGAGTTTAGGTATATTTATTGTAAGCCTCATGACTAACTCTTATTATCACTTAGATTATATGAAACTTATTACGATTTAACAATTTGTACATGATTTTTGGTGTTGTTTACTATGGACCTCACAAAGGAATCATTGCGGAGATGACACCAGCCCAATGAGTAATTGTTAAACTTTGACACAGACGGATCACCACCTTTTACATAATTATCTGCTAACAACTGAGTGGATAAGGCCAACCAGAAGGTGACATGTTTATGTTGACTTGTGCAATCAAGTTTATTAAAGGATCGCTACTGGTACCCATGACGGTCCATGATGGGTCTAAATCCAGCCTATAAATAAAAGTTTTCTAGCGAGTTTAAATCTCATTCAAAATATAAACTTTCTTAAAATCTCCATAACTCCAATCGCATTTAACATGTAGTGATATGCTTAGGGTGTTATTCTGCTAGGGAAGACATCCAACAAATCTCTAACGAATCGAAGTATAAGCTCTAAAGACAAGCTTATACGCAATACTACGCTAAGGTGAATACGTTTAATGTTTTCAAATGCCGAATGAATGATTTATGATTTCAAAAATGACAATAATATGTTCAATGCTTTAATGTGTAATGATTTAATATGTTCAGTGCTTTAATTTGATCAAATTATATCCTAATTATGGATGAAAATTACATACTGCGTCTAGATTGGTCTTTTTTATGGATGAGGATGATTCAGATGGTCATGTCGGTTATGTAGATAAGTAATAGACAAGTATGTATGAAAGGTAACATCACATTTAAAATAGACCGCAAATGTCATGGATGTTATGATTAAGTCATTATTATATAGTCATGTCTAACTATCTACGTCAATTAAATGTATACATAAGCATTTCGCTAATGTATCATTTTATAAAAAAATTTTGGAAACTTAGATCTTGTTTGGCAATTTCTGAATAATTAAATGTTGAACCAATAAAATGTCTGAATCATTAAGTGCTGAATCATTAAAATGTTTAAACCATTAAAAGCTAGCATATCGCTTAACTATTCAAAAATAAATGTCTAACCAGATAAAATGCATTAACCATTCATCATTAGATCTTTTACTCATTCAGCATTAGTATAATGCTTAACCATTCAAAGACAAATGTCTGAACCATTCAGACATTTGCTCGTGAAACAAACAGTCTCAACCATTAAGTGGTAAACCATTCAAACATTTAAACCATTAAAAAACTCATTCAGATACACCCTTTAATCATTTGATAGATGCTTTATGATTCTGACTTCACACATAATCTACCTAGTGGCTTATATATGAATTTTGTATTGGTCGACATTTCTAGATACTTAAAGAATTTCAATATTCAAATTAGAAATATTTTTCTACAAACTAATAAATATTAAATATGGAAGAGAAATATTGGATTTTCCTACTAATTTTAGATATTTGTTTTGGAAGTTCGGATATCTGAAAGAATTTTTAATAAAAAAAATATTATATTTTTATAAAAATTATTAAATAATAATACTTTGTTAGAATTCGGATATTTGTTTGGAAGTGATTGTGAGCAAAGAATATAGAAAATATAATGATAAAGATATAAAAATATATAAATTAATTAAAACAAAAAGATAAAATGAATGATTTTTAATATAATTATAGGTATGAGAATAAAAAATAAGATGTGAATGCTCTAACATTCCATTCCCCAAATTTATGTGAGAGTATGTCATATATTATAAAAAATTGTTACAAATGGTTGTGAGTAAATAATAAATAAAATACTATTGTTCACTATATAATTGGAGTAAACATTGTTCACCCTAATAAAAATTTTAATCTTTTTAAAAATGGTTGTAATTAGAGTAAAGCTGTGTGAGCATGCACGGTTGAGAGTCCACGATAGATGCCAATGTGTTAAAGTCCATGTAAGATGACAAAAAGATGAGTCAACATCGACAACTAGCAAAGCACAACAAAACTCAAAAGTAGTTTATAGTGAAAAAAAGTAAAAATTGAGATGGTTATTAATGTTTTAAACATAGTTTTCCATGAGAAGACATGAAGGCAAGATTTTGAGAAGTAAAGTTTTTTACTAAAATGTGTCACGGTGTTTGGTGGCAAACATTATTTGTTGAAGAATATTTTGCATGTTTATGGTGTAAAGTTATGTGATATGTTTATGTTTGTTATTATGATATGTTGGTGCTTCTTATTGTATCACTAATTAAGAATTAATAAAGTGTTTAATAGTGAAACTCAATGTTTATTTTCACAAATAGTACTTTTCTTGGTAACCCGCAGAACCCACTTCGGCGGTAAACCTGTGTCTGTCAATACCCTACTAACTAGCAAGGACAAGTAAACCACGGCCAAAGCCGGGGCCTTGTGGGAAGCATATCAAGATTCAAACTTGATGTGAGGCATTAGCACTACCACTCTTGCCCAAGATTTAAGTGTAGATTTTTGAAAGTTTAAGGGTAGGCTTTTAGAGCCCTTCGGGCTATCTGATAAGAGTGACAGATTATAACAATCATACCGTGTACAATTTCATTGTGTAACGCGGTAACGGTGTTTCAAAGGTGTCATTGAATTAAGTGTTATGTTAAAGTATTCCGGTGTGAGTGATATGTAAACCTAACAAGTCACAAGCCTGTATTTCATGATGCTGCATTTGAATAGTCATAAATAGTATGTAGTGTTTTGGATAAAATGATTGTGGTCATGACTATGCAACTCAATATTGGATAACAAAGTATTTCTTTTTACCTAGTTTGATAAGTATTTCTTCCAAATTTGTGGTGGTTAATATAATGAGAAGTTAGTTGGTTGTTGAAAACCTGACATTTTATTACTTTTTACCTCTCTTGTTTTGTTTTTGTTGTTTTTGGTTAAATGTCTTGCAGTGCATTTTGTTATGGTTGATTAGATAAAATCAATACTTTGAAATAACACTATAAGAAATAAAATAAACAAGGGATCTTGAAGCAATTTTCCTCAGTTTAAAACAATCAAGATATAAGATAAACAACAGGTCGGGTCAGGTCGAGTAACTGATCATAAAGAGTACCTTACTGGAACAAAAATGATACCTGGACCATTTGCAAAATCTTCTAACTTTCAACTTAGAGCTTCTGTGACAGTTTATATAGAAGAATATTTCCCTCCAAAATACGTGCAAACCTGCAACCAGCTGAACCAACAAACTAAACCGGGCTCTATTTGTCCAGTCAAATAAAAAGATAAAGCCCGATTTCTTTCTAATAAATTCACCAAAAATTCCCCCAAATTTGTGGCTGTTTAAATAATGAAAAAAGATAAATGTTGAAACTTAAAAAGTTGATAATAAAGAAAATAGCTTATAAAATTACTGTATTAAAACTGTTAAAAGAAATCAACATCACATGGTAATAACTGAACCTGCGAACCAACTCAACTGCTAACTAAAAAATGAATAATTCTCCATTTGAGTTTGAAATAATTAAGAAATAAAAAAAGACCCAGAAAGAACTATACATGAAACATCTATATAATTTTAACTTAATATGTACAATCTACAACATAACATTATAGGGTTTTAATTAAAGATTAGCAATCCAAACACACATAAGTCTAAAGATGTCATTTGCTAATGCTGACATCATCAACTGCTACATACCTGCTAACAAGCTGCTGTAACTGAGTCAAAATAACTATCTTCACCCGTGGTCCCTTTTATAGTTGCCTGCATACGCTCATGAAACTGGTTATATGTTTCATTATCACGCGTCCCAAAAACAAGGTTAAGTTCAAGGCTTTAATGCTTGTAAATCTTTACTTATCGGATAAGATGCGACTCTTTTGGAGATGGAGCTACAAAATAGTTGCCAGGAGATTGTTTATGCCCTGCCTACAAAAGGCAACAAATCCCGCCAACTGAGTATAGAATGTAATTAACTAAGAGAGATTGCTATAAGAAGATAACCGACATCAAGAAAATGCATATAGATTGTACATTGTATATGAAGAATTCTAACTTTTAGAGCCAGATAACAGGGTCGCATTAGTCAAGTCATAAGTCTAACTAATGATGAAATACATGAAGCCCCCTTTAATAAATATAAGAAAATAAGAAAATGACCATAATCAATCCACTGGTGTTCACAATCCAGTTCATGGTCGGTTTTGGCAAAAAAATTAATGCTGAACCGCTAACTACAATTTAATAAACAACAAAACAGACCTACCGGGTTGGTTGGGCTAGCCGAACAAGCCGTTTTTATCAGTTTGGTGTTTACCGTTCAGTTTTGGCTGTTTGGAAGTTCAAACAAAATTTTCTTTTCTAAATCATTAGTTTATATAATAAATTTTAAAATTGAAAAATGATTTATAATAATTATATATATACATAACTACAACTTCCAAAAATGGAAATATATATATATATAAACAATAAATGTCTAACGGTCGATTTTGTTTACACAGTCAGCTTTAAGTTTCAAACCGGACCGAATTGTTAAACAGCCAAACCATATGAACCAAACTATATGGATCTCAAACCACTACAACTGTCCTACTCGCCTCAGTTTGGACAGTTCACCGGTTTCTATGGTTTTTGAACACTCCTACCATCAATCATATCATCTTGATTTATGGGGGTAAATATGAAAAATTAAATAATTCTTAAATTGGAAAACAGAATTGCTTGATATAAGATGTAACTGAAATCCAAACTCCCCACTAAAATTATACCACAGATAAAGGTAAACTGCAGCAGTTATAACAATAAATAAAAAAAGACTGCTCATTTCAACCAATTTACTTATCAATGGGTTAATTCGGGTGACAGTTTACATCTAACAGTTCAAAAGGTACTCCAAATAATTGGCTTAAAAGGAAACGGGTCAAACAGGACAAAAATCAAAACTAGGCCAAAGTGTGTTTTTAATGCATAGCTCCTACATCATAATGCTTAAAACATTAGTTTATTGTTTTAACTAGTATAAGTCTTGTAATTAAATTTGACAAACCATTTATATATAAGAACTGATATACTTTGAGCAAAAGAATTTTGCATCCACCTGAAACCAAACATGTTTTGACCCATTAACCAAACCAAAACCCGCTTAGCCATCTGCACATGGTACATCTAACAAAAACCATTTAGTTACCTCAGTGCATCATGCGTCCATTAATCTGCACTCAGGTACATATAGTGCGACCCAAAGTAGAGTTAGTTACAGATGGACAATTTCCCAGTCCATTCATCGGCTTCACCATAATCAAGACTAAGTTCCCTCATAGGAGGAATATTCTCCATAGCAAACAGCATAAGATGAGGGAATGCATAATTGGAATGATCATACAACACCAGCTGAACTAATACATTTGGACACGAACTGTGACTTAGGTAACAAGCAACGTTCCTCATTCTAGAGACATCCATCGCAAAATCAAGTGGCGGGACTGATGGATATGATGGACGCACATAATCCGAAAATATCTGTGACAAATCCCCCCATTCGGCCCATCTCTCTCCAAACCGATTCGGGTAAATCAAACTGTCACCATTCATGCTAAAAAGTTGGGCTTGTTCTCTTGTGAGAATTACTCCAGTGTATTCACAAATAAATGAACCAGCTTGTATCAAGTCCAATGATCTAACTCCCCAACCCGTTTCTCGCGACCTAAACACTTCAAACCTGTGTTTAATCCCGTTTTGGCTCACACGATTACGACAACTAGGAGGGCAACGACAATGTGGCCCACATTCAAAGATCAACGGTTTCCCTCTAACAAGTAAACCATTTAGATCATAAGCAAACTCACCACCATTCCTTTTGGCGCAAAAACAACCCTCTGCACACCCCGCAACACAATCACATCCACCACCTCTCGCCCCAATGTGATACACAAAAGGCGGGAAAACAGACATCACCAAATACTCATAAAACATCGGTTCATGATTATCATCAATATCATTGAAAAGAAACACGGGCACACGTTCTTTCTTCATTGACATATCCAAAGATACATAACCCCTGGGTTTAACCTGTAACTGAGCCTTTCTAAGACTCTCCGCATACCTAAGAATGGCACTACCCAACTCGGGTTGATTCTCCATTCTCACAAGCTTAAACTTAATAACACCAAAGCCCGATTTCCCGGCTTCAAGCCAAGAATCAACAACCTTATACAACCCATCATAAACATACACCTTACCACTCGGGCTACCTTCATACTTAAACCCACGAACAACGCGTACCTCGATACCATACCGCATGCTTCGTTCCATCGCGAGATTTCCACCTTCTAACCTCTGATGATCAGCTTGCCTGTTGTACTTATCCTGCCCACCATGCCCTGTGTATATAATAACATCACCAGCATCTTGATCATCTTCATACCCACCGGAAAGAATAATACTCGTCGCGATTGGATCGCCATTAGAGCTCTGGCTAGAGCACAGGTAATCGATTCCAGCCTGCGGTACACCGTGCATTCCCACGACACAGATCTCCATTCGAAAAAAGAAGATGTCGCCAACGTACACCCCCGGAATCGCTCCGACGATCCGCTTATCACGGTTCAACCAGAGCCCACGGTCTTTCATCACCGAAGCAGATCTCAAATCGCCACGAGCACGAGGGATTCGATCGAATGAGTTACTATTTCGACGCTTTTCGTCTTCAATCGAAACAAAAACCCTAAGAGAATCGTAAATCATCCTCGTTTTCCTAACAACATCTCGGAAATACCTTTCGTCTTCGATTCCCAAATTTGTAACCCTAACTAACTCCGACGACCGCTGTTGTTTCCTCCGGCGAGACAGATCTGCGACGGCGAGATGCTGGTGGTCCTCCGGCACCGGCACGATTGCTTGTGAATTTGGATCGATGAACTCATCTTCTTCGACGGTGAAATTAGGGTTTTTACCATCATATTCGTCGGATTTTTTGGAAAAAGCTGTTCGGAACATCTCCGATATCCGGTTGAATTCGGAATAAACATCGTTTTCATCACCGCCGGTGTGTTCTACAGGTTGTGATGCATCGGGTTGTGTGATGACACTAAAATTAGGGTTAGGGTTTGTAACATTGGGGTGAAGATGATGAAGTTGAGGTGGATCATCGAAGGGTTCTTCTTTAGGTTCAAGTTTGGGGATGTTTAGGGTAAAGGGAGTGGTGATGTCACCGCCGGCGACGTCAGCGGTGGTCGTTGGCGGAGAATCGGGATAAAGATTGAGGTCAATGAAAGTACCCATTGAAAGATAGAGTTCAGTTGCAGAGAGCTTGAAGGTGCTGTAATGGCGATTTCACCTCAGAGATCAGACAAGCAAGGACGATGATACAAGATTGCTGCAAATCAAACCCATGAAAAGATCAAAACAAAAAGTGTCTGAAAATCTTTTGTTTGAGTTTTGAATTGGTCGATTATCATTTCTTAATTGATCATGAACTTTGATGTTAGAATGAGAGTGACCTTCTTATGATTTGATTTTGTTCTTGGTTTCTTTGAAAAAACATAAGTTCTTGTACTTATTATTTTATTAGTTTGAAAAGTTTTAAAATGAAAGTGTTCATGGATTTGTACAAAAGTAGTATGTATTTCTTGAAATAAATTTAGATCACATGGAGATTTCTTATAATATATGTAAAGATTGAATGAGAAAATTATAAAATTGAAATAAGAGACCGAGATGAAAGCAAACTTATTTCATTAGTGAGAGAGAAAATGAAAAAAAATATATAAGAAAGTAGGTACACAAATATAGATTTGTGTGATTAGGTGAGATTTTTAAATGTGTGGCTATTTTTCCTTTTAAATGAAAGGATTAAGATTTAAGGTTTGTTTTAAGGCTTGTTTTAAGGCTCTGTTAATGTAACACCCTATGTGTTATGTAGATACTCTTTTTATAGTTTGTAAGAGTCTATATGGGTCGTAATGTCTACTAAATATCATACCAGTTATTCAATTGTTTAACGGGTCGTTACACAGCCCGTAATACATTTACGGGTCGTGAGGATACAAGATAACGGCCCGTTAAGTGTTTCACGGGCCGTAGTATTTGTCGATGTTTTTAATTTTTTTGACGCGATGTAATATTCCTCGATTATGGTGTAATTTTGTATTTATTACTTTATTTGACGCGATGTAATATTCATCGATTACGGTGTAATTTTGTATTTATTACATTATTTGATATGATGTAATATTCATCGATAATTATTTGAGTCGACATAATATTCTTTGTAAAATACTATATAAATCGTCAGATTTTAATTCATTTTATACTGATAAATTCAATATTTGTATACATATTATAGTTTATTAATGATGTCAAATTGGGATAACAATTATTTATTTGATTCTGATTTTAACTATTACCCCTTCAATGGTTATAGTAATTACGTGACGATTGTGGTAACTTTGTTGAACAGTACGACGATAACGTTGGAAGTTTCGGCAGTAACTACGGCGGTGATGACGGCGGCAATATAGGTGATATTAGCGGATATGAGTATGGTGATGGTTCTGAAAAAAAGGATTATACGATACGAATCAGGTTATTACGTAATTGTTATGTTTTTCAAGTTATTTGATATTAAATAATTATTAAGTTTTGTTATTTGATAATAAGTAATTACATTATTTAAAATAAGTAGGTTTTTTCATCTCGTGAAGAATTGGTTGATTGGGTTAGTAATATAAGTCGTGAAAATGGATATGTTATTGTTACGAAAAGGTCGAAAAAAACATAAATGTGTCAATAGTTAAAATATGATCGTGGTGGAGTATATAAAGGAGAACCCACTCTTAGAAATAATGACACCAAAAAACAAATTGTCACATTGAATTATAGGGAAAGTACCAAATAAAAAAAGGTGGGTGGATTCTAGTTGTTATAAATGTTTCTTATAATCATGAAGCCGATGAACACATAGGGGTGTGCATACACAATGAGGCTTATTGAAAAAGAGATTTGTATGGTAAAGCAACTTACAAAACAAAATATTGAGCCTCGAAACATTTTAAGCACACTAAGGGACTAAAATTCTAAAAATATGTCAGCCTTAAGAACGGTATATAATGTCCACACAAAAATAAAAAATTCAAGCAGAATCCGCGAAACTCTAATGCTGGTGTTTTTTACTATCCTACAACAAAATAAATATATGTAACACCTGATTATTTTAAAGTCAAGGAAAGAGTGAATAAAGTGAAAGAAAAGAAGGAAAAGAAATAAAACCCAAGTCTAGGGGTAAAAAGTGTTCAAAAGGACAAAATGTTTGAAAAGTGGGTGTAAAAGGTGGCATGGCCGCCCATCACCCTTTCTACACACAAATCTTTTGGATTTTTAGTGAGAGACAGGAAGAGAGCAGAAATATTCTCGGCTTTGAAGGAAGAATAAGAAAGAATTCGAATTCAAGGTAAGATTTCATGCTTTTATGATGTTCTTAACCGGTTATGTCCTCGGGTTTATGCTTATGTGTGTTTGTATGTGTTCAGGTATGTTTTTAGTGAGTCTCTAAGCGGTTGAATTCAATTTGCAAACGAGTTTGGAGAAAGCCATACTCAAAAGCTGCAAAGGTGAGTTCTAGAACCCCTCTTTTACTGGTTTTTAACTGATTTTGGGGCTGGAATTGCATGATTGTATGTTTTTATTTAACTGGGTTTTGGACCCGTATGCTTGAATGTGTGTATGATGATGTTATGATATGATGTATGATTATGTTCATGCTTGATGATGTATGATGTGGTTTCTAAGGCTTGGAAGGTAATACTTAAGTCTAGAACATGATGAATAGGGATGGGGATTGGAAATCTAATGTTTAAGGCTCACATGTTAAGTTTTGAATCTGCCTAAGTGTTTAGAAGTTAAATGTGGATGGAAAGGGGTTAATGCGGATGAACATTAATCACTGAGTAAGTCAATGCGGATGACAAATGCGGATGAAGTCAATGCGGTTGAGCATTGACTAAGTTTGGAAATGCGGATGAGCATTTGACTATGTGTGTGGAATGCGGATAAAGTATGTCAATGCAGATGAGCATTGACCAAGTATGGAAATGCGGATGAGCAAAGTAAGTCAATGCGGATGAGGTCAATGCGGATGAGCCTTGACTAAGTATGGAAATACGGATGAGCAAAGTGAGTCAATGCGGATGAAGTCAATGCGGATGAACATTGACTGAGTATATGAAATGCGGATGAGTTAGGCAAGTGTGGATGGCAAATGTGGATAGAGTAAGTTAATGCGGATGAAGGAAATCAAATGCGGATGAGCAGTAGTGTCAATGCGGATGAACACTTAGTAAAATTTTTGACTTTTTGGAGAAAAAGAGGTAATGTAGACTTAGACCTAGGAGATTCCCGAGGGTTATGTAAGTTAACTTTTGGGGTCATAGATGGTATGATGGGCATGTAATGATGTGAGATTGATGCTTATGCATAATGATGATATATGATGATTGTATGATTATACATGATGTATGTGATGTATGAATGATGCCCTGGATGATGATGACTGTATGATATGTTTATGTTCCTTATTATGATGTATGTTTATCTTTCCCGTGGCTTTACGTGTTATGATAATAAATGAACAAATGTATTATGTAATGTAAAGTGAAAGATAATGAAAGAGGAACATGATGTTGAATGCATGCATTAATGAATGAATAAACGAGGGAAAGGCTTGCAAGCACATATTTGAGGTGAGCAACCCAGTTGTTGCAACAGACACGGACATCATGCTATCGTCAAGTTGCCATGAGGTGAGCAACCCTATGGTTTGCAACAGACTCGGATAGCGTGCTATCAATGAAAGTGGCAATTGGGGGGAGCAATCCTATGGCTGCAACAGACTCGGATAGCGTGCTATCAATGAAAGTGGCAATTGGGGTGAGCAACCCTATGGGTGCAACAGACTCAGATAGCGAGCTATCGTGAAGTTGCCATGAGGTGAGCAACCCTATGGTTGCAACAGACTCGGATAGCGGGCAATTGTTGGGATTGCTAATGAGGTGAGCGACCCTGTTGTCGCAACAGACTCGGGAGGACGAACATATAGAATGAACGAAAGTTAACGAATGTAATGGAAGATAATAATGATATTTTCTGTATGTACGTATGATGTATGATCACATGAATTAGTAATGAATGGTTTTAACGATAGAAAAGTAAGTTTTATCATAAAACTAGAACTCACTAGCAATGCTGACTTTTATGCATTTTCCAGTTGGGAGGTGAGCATTGCTAAGGATGGCACGGAGCAGCTACTTGGCATTTTGAATGACAATCTTTTGTTAATGTTTTTGCATTGTAATGCGAACGAATAATTTTTGAAATGAACGCATGTATTAACTTGCAAAAGCATTTGTAATGATATGAAAAGTTATTTTTATGTTTCCGCTGCAATGTTTTATGAACGATTAAATGTAAAGTATATGTTTTATGTGCGATGATTTACCAGCTGTAAGCGTCTCGGGAACGGGGCCTTACAATATATTTACACTCCTCGCATAGATGAAGCCACAAATACCGTAGATGGGGTTTTTCTATACATCCCACATCTCATACTTTATGGCGGGCCTACCCACATGTGTTGATAATAGACACAATGTATAAAACGAACGTCTACAAAATATCATTTGTCCAAATTGTTAGTGTGACATCAACATTGAAATCGTTTTCTGTTGCTCATGCATTCATCGATCATGAACGTCTTTCAGATGGGTTTTGAAATAATTAAAAGAAACTTTAGAGCAAAAGTGTATAGGACCCCATGTTATACTTACCGACAGACGCTTATGAAAACGTGTGAAGAAGTATTTCCAAATGCCGTGAGACTACTTTGTAGATGGCATATATCGTAAAATATTATTAAACATTGCAAGGCAAGCTTTTCAAATGATTAATGAGGCGCTTTTGAGCATTTATGGTCGGTATTAATTAACCATGTCCCGCCTGACATATTCGAGTACAATTTTGACCACCTTTATCGAAAATTGATGCCAAAACATTCAAGTAATTTTTATATTGTTATTGTTAAGTAAGTTTTATATTGTTATTGTTTTTCTTATTAATATTATTTTTTATAATTTAAATAATATTATTTTATTTTAATTAGGAGTTTTGATGTACCTGAAACATAACTGGTTGAACCCTTATAAATAAAGGTTTGTGACCGCATGGATTGATAAAGATCGTAACTTTAGTCAACACACAACTAACCGAGTGGAGAGCCAACATTCTTTGCTGAATAGTTACCTAAAAAGACTAATAGTACCTGCAGGATCGTTGAAGGGGGATCAGTTACAACACAACAACACAAAGAGGAGATTAACTAAACTTAATCAAACAGTAAACTAGATTAACCAAGGTAAGACACTAAGAACACAAGTAATGTAAGAGACAAAACACAAAGAACACAAGTATATGGTTTTTAAGAATGCAGTATATTG
>BJCM01204074.1:0-42871 GCA_018326385.1 Flaveria bidentis | reverse complement strand
AGTGCTTGAATTGTTAACTGCTTTCTTACTCTTGTAATTGTCTTAGCTATATCAATGAACTGTAAATTTGTTGATATTGCTTGAATTGATTACAATTGTTTGTGTTTCTCTTGAATTGTTCACATAAATCATTACAGATTGTCTCAATTGATCCTATCATAATTTTTTTGGTATTTCTTAATACTTTATTCGTATGTTAACTTTACTATGCTTTTTCAATCTTTATTTTATGATTTATGGACATTTATTTTATTTTACTTATATTTGATTTTTTTTACTTTTAATTTATTTTTTAAGTTTTTATTTGATTTTTTACACTTTTATTTGATTTTTTCAATATTGTTTAATTTTAAAGAAAAGTCATAAATACTCATTGTAGTTTAATCATGTTACAAGTTTAATCTCTACATCATTAAAAACTATTTGTCATTTATATTGGGGAGTAAATTTACAATCATATCACAAAGATTCAAACTAAATTTACAACTTTTAATATATAAAAACCAAACATACAATACATTCAAACCATATGAAACATTTGTGTATTTTCTTCCGTATATAAATATATTTGTTGTTCCCATATGGTTCCCCAATGTTGAAAAGATAGAGGAGGGTCTTTATTTTTTCTCTTGTTTTATGTATGCATCGAAAATGATAAGTTTTAACCTAATCTATCTTTGTCCTATTCATCATATTATATTCTTCCTTTTGATTCTTGAGAATGTTAATAGATATCGTTATTATTTAATAAGAGTTAGAAATCGGTTTGCTCTTAATTAATAAGAAAACATTTTCTTTTGAAAAATAAAAGACTTTTATTTGTCATAAAATCTTCTCATCAATTTTGAATTTTAATTTAAAAATTCCACCATATATGTCATTTTTGTATATTTTAAAAGCAAACGATGAAGGTTTTCTTATAAAATTAAAATAAATGATAAAACTTTTATACTATATATATGTATGTTTTTGTTAGTTATATTTGTAAGCATTATTTATTTTGAATTTAGTGTATATTTTGGTACAAATTATGCATTTATCACACGTATTTTTGTTTATTTATGTGACACTTATCTCGGTGGGATAGAATCTACTTTGATTTGTTTTGATTGATTTTGTATGTTTCGTGCATCTATAAAAATGCATCAAACATGTTAATAAAGTTTTTATTTCGGGAAAGTATTATCCTACAACCCAAATTTCATCAAACCCAATCATTGGTTCGTCATTCATACAATTAAACACTAGATCATAGCAATTATAGAAACACAAGAAACATCAAAGAATCACAAACACAATAACAACATCCAATAACATCAGTTTCATGTTATCATGCGCAATTGAACTATGATTTAATCTTAGATTAAAACAATAAAATCAAGTTGGAAAACTCATCTTTAACGTTTTATAGAATAACAATTAACCTTTATACTACGTTTGAATGATCAAAGGAAATTAAACTCAAATGTTTGTGATGTCTGAAGCTTGAAATCGCAAGGGAGGAGGCTTAGGGATGCTTTGGGCTACAAGAATGGGTAGCGTGGGGGGGGTCTCTAGGGTTTTTGTTGATTTATGAAGAAGATGAAGCTGCCAAAAACCAAAGAATTTGGCACTGGGTGCTAATCACCGAGTACTACCAATTGTTGAATTAATTGTCGAACAACATGTGCTAAATGACATTCGATCAGCATACGATGAACCACTGCTAATCAGCACTTATTTGACGTGTTGCTGATCGACTGCTCCTAATCAACACTAAACTGCATGAGTTGCTGATCAACTATTACACAAGACTAGACTGTCTATACCGACGACTATTGTGTTCTCTATTTTGGAGACAACACAGTACTGAATCTGTCGAACTCTAGTTTTTTGATTGTTTGTCTTATTGTATATTCAAAAGACAAAATAGCTTATTCTTATTGTTTAGATCTCATAGTATGAAACCCTTATACTTGTAAAGTAGAGGCAAGCTTGTTTTAAACCATTTGTGTATCTACTAAATATCACTCTTAGTACTCAATTTTAGATTAATCAAGTGAATACTTTGAAAGAACAACATGTGTATTTATCTTTACTCAAAGTAATTATGTTTGTTAGTAAAATAGTTAACTTAGATTCCACATTTTTTAACCAATGATCAAATAGAAAAGTCTTGTAATTCCATAACACTAATCCAATAGTTTTATTTTTGATATTTATACATACCAGCTTCCTTTTAATACCTTTTAATTTTACAAATAAAAAAACTTATTTTTTTATAAAATCATTTTTCATTCCATAATGCATGAACTTTAGTAAACCAACTAATAACATGAAAATCAATTGGTAATCACCATACGTGAAGTAATATAACCCACATAGTCACGTTGTAAATCATAATCCATTAAATAATATTTAACACCTTATTATTCACATAATCACATAATAATGACCAAAATAATTATTCAAGTTAACATTAGTTAAACCAATATTAATTGTTTGTTAAGTCACCAACGTTTAACGACAACTAGTGTGTGCTTACGATACACGTATGCAAGATAACGGAACTAACAAAGTTTTAATAATGGAAAATTACCGGATTTCATAGCTATTGCATTGTTTACATTAAAATTTATGTTTAACTCTTATTTATGAACAAACGTTTTTGTGGGATCAAGTTATTGATTTCAACTAACAAGAACTTCATCTTTGATCGGTAGATAACAAATACAAAATCTAAGTTACCTACTTACTATCACAACATAAATAACTTGAGGAAAGATAAATACAAAAAAATTCATTCAAAGTATTCACTTGATTAATCTTTTAAGTACAAACGATACAATTGGCAGATATAATCAAGTGGGGAATCTAGGGGTCTTTGTGCGAGTCTTATGCGGTGAGAGTTACACATATGGTAACGAGGGGAGTTGATGCTTATTATCTTACTTGTGCTTTAGATTTGATTGAATGATGGTGGACAAAGCATTGGGTTTTGATAATTAGCTTGAGAAGTTTGCCTCAACTATACAATTGTAAGGACTTTTATACTCTGAAATATAAAAAAAAGAATAAACTATTCTATGTTTAGAGTCTATAGCAATATATATGATATGTGTATTAGAGTTGGCAACTTCAGTACTGTGTTGTCTCCAAAAGGTGAGTCACAAAAGCATCTGCACAGACATTCTTGTTTTGAGTAGCAGTTGATCGATAGTTGATGGAGTTCTCTGTTCATCGGCAGTGGATTCAGCACTTGGCTCAATTCAACATTTGCCAGCCAGTGCTGAAATTTTGGGTTTTCAACAGTTTCAACCTTCATAGCTCAACATTTTCTAAAAAAAACCCAAGTGAACCTAGTAAAATCATCTATTACAACCAAGTAATATGATTTTTTTCCTAAACTCTTTACACCTGTTGGTCCATATAAATCCATGTGCAACATATGTAAAAAATACACAGTTTATACAAGAAAGGGTTGAAAAGAGTATTTTTAAAACAAAGTTAGAAATGTTTGAATCAAAAAACGAATAATTATTACAAAAGCTCGAGAATAAAGAAAGAAATAATACAATGTTAAACAGGAGTTATGACATGTTTAAAATAAGGATTCTTGATACACCTTGGAGACATTGTTTAAAACCGGTTATTGACTTTTTCCAGAATTTAAACAAATTGTATCACAAAAAAATCATACAAAATTTCTTTCACTTCTGTACAAATTACAACAAAAACTAGTTAATGTATCCTTTGGGGGTATATTAAATGCAAAGTTAAGGGTTGTTGAAAGACCAGATAACAAGGGAAATAGAATAGGTCTCCTCCTTTTACAAGTATTTCCTCCTACAAAGGGGTAAGGTTTTATGTAAGACTTATACACCGAAAACATCCAAAGTCTTTCCTGCATGCATGCACTGAAGTACAGAGTAGAAATTCTTCGGATGATTTACACCATGCACTAGAAATTATTCTAAGTGTAAAACCTTCCGAAGCCAAAACCAATATCTTTCAAAGCCAAAAATGAAATGTAAGGTTTTATGTAAGGTTGATTCACCTAAAACATTCAAAGTCTTTCCTGCATGCATGCACTGAAGTATAGAGTAGAGATGCTTTGGAAGTTTCAGACCATGCACTTGAAATACACTAGGTGTAAATTCTTTCAAAGCCGAGACCAATATCTTCTGAAGCCAAAAATGAAGTCTTCCAAAGCTTCAAAGACAAAGTCTTTCTAAGCCAAGAAATGAACACAGTTATCTTTCGAAGACTTTTGAATACATGCTTTATCTGATTTACTTTATCATAAAGTTGGATCATTTTTCGCTGCAACATTGACAAGTCACCAACTATCAGAAGTTGGTGAAAAGGTTCATGCTTTAGGTAAACTATACATTTAGGTCTTGAGTTTGTTCTTCCTACTTTATATACTTTTATCCTTTTTGTAATATATTAGGTTATGAGCTTTGGCATGTCATATTCACTAGTCAAAAGGCAATCTGCCTTTTGACTCTACATTTGATTTTGTTGTCAAGTTCAAAAGTATGGCCGACTATAAGACGTAGTATAAAGTATCTCATGCCTTTGTAACTTTCTTTATGCTTGTACACTTATAAAAAAAACTTGAGAGCAATATACAACATCCTTGAAAACTATACACTTCTTGTTGTTTGTTCTTAGTTCTGTCTCATATTTTTCTTGTGTTCTAAGTATCATTCTAGTATGTTACCAATTCCCTATTGATAAGTTAAGTGTTCTAATACAACTCTCCTTATTGTGCGTTGTGTTGTAAGTGACCAACCCCTTTAAACGGTCCTGCAATTGGTAGCAAAGCACTCCAGGCTCTTGATTGTAAGATCTCACCATCTTAGGATCCCTCACACACAAAATACTTAGCATCTCAAATGGAAGCTATCACTAAAGCTGATATGGAGACTGGAACCATGAAAAAGTCCCTACTGATCACTCCTGAAGACTTCGACACTTGGTTCCAATGAACGGAAGGGTTCATCAAGTCACAAGACTCTAGGATGTGGGAATCTATTGTCTCAAGGCCTTACATACCAAGCACCTCTTCAGCTACTGCTGGAGGTGGTATGATTCTAAAGGCTATGGTTGATTATTTCGAGGAAGATAGGAAGAAGATAGAGATTGATAAGAAAGCCATGCTAGTCCTTCAAACTTCTCTTTCAAACTCCGTATAGAGAGTTTCAAGAAGTGCAATATAGCTAAACAGTTATGGGATGCACTGAAGCTGATGTATGAGGGGTCAAATAAAGCTAATAAGAACAAGAAAGATCTCCTGAAGTAGTAGTTTGAAAACTTCACCTTCAAATCAGGTGAGACCATGACTCAATACTTTAGGTATGTTGAAATTGTGGATACTCTAATGGATGTTGGAGTGACTCTTGAGAATAGGGACATTGTAAGGAAGTTCATGTTCTCTCTTCCTAGACAATAGACACATAATTGTGTTGTTATCAAGAGAACTGAGAACCTTAAGACTCTTACTTTGACAAAGTTGTATGGTATTATTAGTGGATACCAGATGGAGATGAACATGCAAGGTTCATCAGGTAACTACAGCAATCAACTGAGTTCAGCCCTTCATGTGGTTGAAATGGAAAACATATAACCACAATTTCATTTTATATGCTATCTTGACAACTCACAAAAGGGTCCTTTCATCACCTTCCTTGAGACACCAAGAGAAAGCTGCACTCAAAGAAGCCCATTCTAAGAGACAAGCTCTTCATAAGCCTTTGTCTCTTCTTATGAAAGCACAAACAACTTTCTCTTCACCCTTGAAGATCTGGACTATGTCCATCCAGATGAATTGGAATACATGGAGATAGTTCAGCAAATGGCTCTCCTCACTCACAGAGCCAAGAAATTCTACCAAAAAGATATGGAGGAAGTTTCCAAGCAATGCAGCTAGTAGAAAGTTTGGGTTAGACAAAAGTAAAGTAATGTGTTACAATTGTGACTGGGTTTGAGAATGATATTCTCTATTGATGTGAATAAAAAAGGATCGAATATGATGATTGAGTCAATGATTGTTAGGCGGCATGAAACAATCATAGAACATCGAATGAAAGAAATACTCATAAATGCTCTTTGTATTAATCAAGGTGAAAGACGGTTATAATGAATGTTGGGTTTTAGCATTAAATAGTAACAAAAGACACCTTGTCAAAATATATTGATTGTCTAATATCTATCAACAGTCACCTCACATATGAGGTTTTATATTCTATTTATAGGCTGACACATGCATGTACAAAAAGACTAAACTACCCCTAACCTATACATCAGAGAACTAGTCTAAGTACAAACGTGTTCATCAACATTTCTTCTGTTCATCCACATTGATTAATGCGGATGTTGTGATCTTCATAAGCATTTCTTTTTCTTCTTCAACATTGGTGTTTGGTCATCAGCATTAGTAAATGTAGATGAAAAAACACTTATGCACATTTGTTGTTGAACATCTGCATTAGTAAATGCGGATGTACAAAGTACTTTTCAACATTTGTTCAACTATCCGCATTTGTGAAAGAGGAAGAACAAACACTTATCAACATTTGTTCTATGGTCATCCACATATACAAATACGGTTAGCCGACACTTGTCTTATGTTGTTGATGCGGATTCTTCATCCGCATTGGTTCTTTGACTTAGGGAGTTTCCAGCAGAACAACCATCAACCCACCACTTGAATTGGCATGTATGATCCTTTCATGGTCTAACAATACTCCCCCTAAAGATTATACAACCTATGTACTTCAAAGGTTTGATGGTAGATGAGGTTTTGAGGATTCTGCTGGATCATGTGCAGCAGAAGAGGGAACTGGTGGCTCAGCAAGTGATGGATCCAAAATGGCCTTTATCATGTTGACAAAGTCATTGGCTTTAGACATCTTTTCTCTATTCAGCACATGAATCTTCATCTGGCTCATAGTTCAAATGGCTTCAATAGGCAGCTTTCTCAATGAGATAGGCTCCCAGATGGACATAGTTGACAACACATCTCAATGAATCAGAAGAGATCCTTCCACATCTACCTCTAGCTTCATAATGTTCCCAAATTGCAAAGGAGTCTTCTTCTTCCTCCTTTGCTCTCTTGTTGATGATTATGTCAAATGCCATCTTTAGAATCTTTACGCACTTTAGAAAAAAGTACATGTCTGTCTCTCCCAGCTTATTGTTTATATCTCTGAAGTGTCTTGTGTATATGTAGTGAATATAAGATTCATCTAGCAATCACCAAACAATCTGATCTGAGCAGCTTCTTTTCCTCCCTATCTTTTTTCAATCACCAACTCATATGTCTTTTCATCATAATAGACATTTGAGATTGGTTTGGAGGAATGAGTTCTAGCTACCGTCTTTCTCTTTAATGATTCACTTGGCTTCACCTTGAGCTTAGGGAACACCAATTCTTCAGCTGGTTTTGTCATTTTTTCTTAAGAGGGTTAACAACAGATCTATCTTTCCTTATACAGATAGCCTTGAGAGATTTGAATTTGTCTATTCTTTTGAACATCCTCATAATATCTTTAAACTCATAACCCCTGAATATAGCCTTATTGTTAATCATTTCTAGATTGGTTAGTTCTTTTAGATCATGGATGTCTAGGGAGTTCACTAGAGCAGAGTACTCTGTGAAGAATTGGACTAACCCTAAGATCCTTTTGACCATAAACATGTTTCAGTCACTGTCATACTTCCAGGTAATTATTTTCTCATTCTTGCCCTGGGAATATACACACCTTTGATCATCTTTGCAATGTTGAGCCCTTCTTGAAGCTATAACTATGAAGGTTCAGTAAACCACTCAGGATATCTATGCAAAACAGGTGCCAAAAAGTCATGATCTCTATGGGTGAGTTGCATGTCTTGTGCAAAAACTCTGGATCTTGGTTTTTTGATGGTTATTTCTTCTTCTAGTTTCTTCAACGTTTCTTTCTTCTTATTAATCAATCTAAGGATAGCCGCCCTTAGGGAATTTGCCTTCATATTGCTGAGTTTTCTCTTAGTGAATGCTTGATCAGACAGATAGTCCTTTATTTCCCTATCAGTCATACTGTAGGGATCAGGATACAATGGTAAAGGAGTTGCAGTCTATTTGGCTTTTGATGAGAATTTGACCACTAGTGTAACACCCAGATATTTTTTAGTCAAGAAAGAAGAATAAAGTGAAGGAAAAGAAGGAAAAAAAATAAAACCCAAGTCTAGGGGTAAAAAGTGTCCAAAAGGACAAAATGTTTGAAAAGTGGGTGTAAAAGGTGGTATGGCCGCCAATATGTCACACACCTCACAAATCTTAAAATTTTAGAGAGAGAAAGTGGTAAGAGAGAAGAAACTCTTGGGTAGCTTGAAGAAAAGAAAGAAAAGTGCGAATTTAAGGTAAGAATTCATGATTTTATGACGCTCTCAACTGGTTATGTCCTCGGGTTTATGCTTATGTGTGTTTGTATGCGTTCGGGTATGTTTTACTGGGTTTCTAGGCGATTGAATTCAATTTGCAAACGAGTCGGAAGAAGCCATACTCAAGAGCTGCAAAGGTGAGTTCTAGAACCCCTATTTTACTGGTTTTTAACTGAATTTGGGGCTGGAAATGTAATGACTTATGTTTTTATGAAACTGGGTTTCGGACCCGTATGCTTGATTGTGTGTATTTGATGTTATGGTGTGATGTGTGATTGTATTCATGCTTGATGATGTATGATGGTGTTTCTAAGGCTTAGAAGGTAAGAACTAAGCTTAGAACATGTTAGACGGTGATTGGGAATGGAAATCTGATGTTTAGGGCTCATATCTTTAAGATTAGAATCTGCCTAAGTATGCAAAAGTAAATGCGGATGAGTAATGGGAAGAAATGCAGATGAACAGTTAATGCTGATGAGTATTAATTGCTAAGTAAGTCAATGCGGATGAGCATTGACTAGGTATCAAAAATGCGGACGAGTAAGGTTAATGCGGATGAGCAAGTCTAAGCATGAGAAATGCGGATGGAAATGCGGATGAGTAAGGTTAATGCGGATGAGCAAATTTAAGTATGAGAAATGCGGATGGAAATGCAGATGAGTAAGGTTAATACGGATGAGCAAGTCTATGTATGAGAAATGCGGATGGAAATGCTGATGAGTAAGGTTAATGCAGATGAGCAAGTCTAAGTATGAGAAATGCGGATGAACTATAGCAAATGCGGATGAATAAAAAGCAAATGCGGATTAACACTTAGAATGTTTTTTGACTTTCTAGGGAAAAGATGAAATGCAGTCCTTGACTTGGGAGGTTCCCGGGGCTGTGTAAGTTGACTTTTTGAGGTCATAGATGATGTGATGGGCATGATTTATGATGATTGTATGACTATGCATGATGTATGTTATGTATGTATAATGCCTTGTATGATGATGTTGACTGTTATGTTTATGTTCCTTGTGATGTATGATTATTTTCCCATGGCTTTACGATTGAATGTTAATGAATGAAATGAAAGTATTTTGTAATGTAAAGTGGAAGATAATAAAAAGAGGAACATGATGAATGAATGCATGCATTAATGAATGAATGAATGTAAGAAAGGCTTGCAAGCAAATGTATGGAGGTTCACACCCAATAAAGGGTGTTAGCTCAACTGTGTGCGGGTTAGCTACCCTAGAAGGATGCACATTGGGGTCAAATCTTTGTGATTGACGATATGTATGGGGTCCTTGCCGCTTGCCCTAGGTGCTGGAGTTAGCTTCGTGCACAATGTTCGAGGTCTATGAAAGACCTCAGGCCCAGTTACCCGTTTCATGCACTATGTTCGGGGTATAACATAGGCATTAATCCAGAATGAAAGAGAAAAGATAAATTGTGAATGTACTTACCCTAGGTCCTGGAGTCAGCTTCATGCACAATGTTTGAGGTCTATGAAAGACCTCAGGCCTAGTAACCAGCTTCGTGCACAATGTTCGGGGTATTGTACATGTCATCGAATGTAATGAACATACGAATGAAAGTATGAAAGTTATGTATGAAATGAATGATAATGACGTACAATGAATGAACGGAAGTAATGAATGGATGATGAAGATAATAATGATATTATCTATGTGTACGTTTCATGTGTGATCACATGTTAAAGTAAAGGAAGATTTAATGAATGTAAAGTACAGCTTCATGCACAATGTTTGAGGTCTATGAAAGACCTCAGGCCCAGTAACCAGCTTCGTGCACAATGTTTGGGGTATTGTACATGTCATCGAATGTAATGAACATATGAATGAAAGTATGAAAGTTATGTATGAAATGAATGATAATGACGTACGATGAATGATCGGATGATGAAGATAATAATGATATTATCTATGTGTACGTTTGATGTGTGATCACATGTTAAAGTAAAGGAAGATTTAATGAATGTAAAGTATGTTTTATGCTAAAACTAGAACTCACTCAGCAACACTGACTTTTTATGCATTTTCCAATTGGCAGGTGAGATTGCTGAGGATGGCACGGGGTAGCTACTTGGCATATGGATGGCATTCTTTTGATAATGTTTTTGCATTGTAATGCAAACAAATGAAATTGTGTAGTGAATGTTGTATTATTTTGCAAAAGCATTTATAATGAAAAAGTTATTTCAACGTTCTGTTTCGATGTTTTATGGAAGTTAAATGTAATGATATGTTTTACGAGCGATGATTGGCCAGATGTAAGCGTCTCGGAAACGGGGCCTTACAACTAGAGCTTTGGATGAATGAGTCTTTTAATACTCGGTCTCATAATTAGGGTCCAACAGTTTGTTTAGCTTTTTTTCTTCTTCTATCATCCGCTCATAGATCATCACAAATACCTCATCTGGATCATAACCATGGTTAATTAAAAACATGGCCTTCACCATCAGATCATCTGATTTGGCTTTCTCCACCATCTCATTCACAAATGTCTCTTCCATTATAGGGCTTTCCCTAGCTATTGGTTCATCATCCACATATTTACCCTCTATCTCTCCTTCCAAATCAATGAATTCAACCTTCTTTTTCAATTGGGCTTAAGCTTTTTCATGTTCATCCAATAATTCAACAATGACTACAAGCGGGGATCATATTTTTGTTTTTTCTTGATTGATTCTTCTTCTTCAACGGGTCTTTTTCCCTTGGCCTTTTGAGAATGGTATTTCCTTTTTCGGGTATAGGTTTGCATGCTTGGAACAGAGGAAGTTTTTGCCTTTTCAGCTTCTTTGGGCAAGATCTCAGCCTCTTTCTTTTCTGTTTCATCAACTACAGCTTCTGATTCTTCTCGTTGTTGTTGTTCTTCTCATAATTTTCTTATCATCTACTTTTTTTCATCAGATAATGATACAACATGCATGATTTGTAGACTCAATTCCTTCTCAATTGGGATAGTAGATTGAGGAATGACTACAAATTGTTTAGCAACTTGCCTCTGATCAACAATAAAATCCCAAAACTCATAATCTATAATGAATTCTTCTGCAGTAAAGGAGTCAAGAGCTTTAATCATATCACTGAATTCTGACTCTTGAGTGTGAGTTTTCTTCTTGTTTGCTTGTATAAACCACCATTTCCAAGCTTAATTCATCATGTTTAGTTCCACTGGTTTCAATCTCTTTTTTAGACTCAGTGAATTCCATCTTTTTAGCATGAGGGGAGTTATCATCACTTTCCCCTGATGAACCTTCATCACTGTCATCTTTATCACTTTCTCTTTTCCTTTTCTCTTCTCTTTTAACACCCTTATCATCTTTCTCTTTTTCTGCTTCTTGTTTGATCATGACTAATAGCTCCAACTCAGAGATTCTCTTGTTTAGAGATTCTATCTGTTTTTGTATGTTTATGACTATATCAACTTTCTCTTCAATCAACCCTTCCTGTTCTTCCATAACAATTGTTTGGATGGTCAAAGTGTCAAAATGACCACTTACTTCATCCCTGGAATGCTGAAGAGTTGCTTTAAATTTTCAATCTCCTTTTCTTTTTCTTTCTTCTCAATCTCAAACTTCTCTTTCATTTCTTTTAACTCCTTTTGTTTTTCATCCAATTCTAGAAGTATGTCTTGAATGATACCTGATCTTCTATTCAACAGTTTCTCCATCTTAGTAACTTTCTGCAGTATTTCTGAGATCATCTCATCTTTTTCATCAGGCTTGTTTACCCCTTATTCAACATAACTTTCAGATGGACCAGCCTTAGAAGTATCTTGCCGTACAGGCATCTTCATTTGATCATCCTCCTCATCAGATGATGATTTGAATTCCTCTGAAGAGCTGGCAGAATCACCAAACTCAACAAGCTCAGTAGTGACTGGGGATGATTGAACATGAGATGTAGGTGAATGATGAATCAGTGAAATATGGGGAGAGTGTATGGGTGATATATGTGGAGAGATGATGGTTTGTGTTTGTGGAAATGGGATTGGTGATATTTATGGTGAGGTGATAGGAGTTGGCATGAATGGTGATGCTATCTCAACTGCATGAACAAAAGGCCTAATTTGAGGATCACCACCCACATCAACCCATGGTGACACTAGCCTCTGTCCTTCTTTAGCAATACTAGCTTGCTCATCAACATTGTGTTGACTAGGAGAAGCTTGCTCTTCTTCTTGATTAGGTTCAGCAATAAGAGCCTCTTGCTCTTGTTCCTCTATATTTTCATATTGATTGATCTGTTGAAGCATCGTAGTAGAGGAAAGAATATGCCGGTATAAAAACTCTTAGGATCTCTTTTCTTTATGTACTTGTTGGACTTTGGCATTGTAGTGAGGAATATCCATCACTGGTCCCGTAGGCAATAAGTTTGGAAAGGCTTCATTGATCAAGTATTGTAGGAATCTTGGGTACATTAGGGACATGTGTCTTCTACCCTCTTGGATGTTAGAAACCATACCATTGAAAACATAATAGTTGGTTTGTGCACAAAGCACATATGGTAGATGATGTAGTGGCAGGAATGTCATTCCATCCAGTCTTCCTTTTGGACAAGCAATGTTGGAAGATGTGAATCAAGAATCTCCATTGCAAGTCCACCAACCTTTTCACTATCTGCTTTCCCTCATATCCTCCTTCATATCCAATGTTGGCAAAAAAAAGGTCATAATCTCATCATCATCCAATTCTAATGGAGTGTCTGCATCATCACCAAACTGCAGACACTGTCTCACAGTTTGTTCAGTGATGGCTAGAGTGTGATCTTCAATA
This sequence comes from Flaveria bidentis, assembly GCA_018326385.1. NCBI lineage: Eukaryota > Viridiplantae > Streptophyta > Magnoliopsida > Asterales > Asteraceae > Flaveria > Flaveria bidentis. The sequence goes on along the minus strand of BJCM01204074.1, from coordinate 29,682 downwards.
ATCCTTCCTGAAAGAGTCCTTACACCATCTATATTTGTTACTTCAATATTTCCCCAAAATGATCTTATGTAGTTCTTATAAACAACTAGTCTGAGAGTAATAGCATGAGCCACTATAGTAGTCAAGATGAATCTGATCATGTCTCTTAAACCTTCTGCCTCAGGAACATCAGGGTCAAGTAACCACTGATATTATGGAGCTTGCTCCATGTAAGGTTAGCCATTGTAACCTGCATTTGAGGCATATGAATTAGAATAATTAATAATAAATATCAGAATGTTCATCATAAATTAGAATGAATTTTTTTTGGTTTGACTTTTCATGGTCAAATTTGAGTGTTCATAGGTACTGTTTCATAAGAATTTGACCTAATCTGATTTAGTGATGTATGATCATTTTTGTTGGGTTATTCATGGTTGTATTGATTATCTTTTCTGATTTTAACTCATTTCAATCCTCGGAATCAACTTTTGTTTGCAACATTTCAGTTTTTTGAGTTACACTATTCATGCGATGAACAAAGTTGATGAAAATCACTTGTTTATTTTTTATTCTCATAATCATCAAGTTCATTTCAGTCGAAAATGTCAATGACTCCTTAATATCAGTTTTATTTTTCATGTTTCTTTCTTGACTTATGGTTCTAAGTTCAATATCAGTATTGATGTTTGACTATTTTTAGGTTTTGAACATTAAAGATTTCCACCTTTTCTTCAAATAATATTGTTGTAATGAATCAAAGTTGAGGAATTTGGGGTGAATGGATCTTAGAACACAAGTTGTGATGATGGAGATGATGATGGAAGAAGAACAGTGAATAAGAACTCTCATCACACATTGTAGTCTCTCAAATTTGAAATGTATAAAAATGACCTTTTGACCTAGGTTTAAATAGTCAGTTTAAAGGCTTTAACAAACATTACAAGTTTCAAAAAAAATGCCATCGATTTTTTTAATTCACTGTAGTAAATGCGGTAAGGAAATGGTTCATCATCATTTGTGTACCGTTCCAAATGCGGAAGTGTAAAAACTTAAAAACATTTGTTCACTATAGCAAATATGTGTGAACAAAAGTTATTAGCATTTATGCACTGTAACAAATGCGACTGAACAAAGTTCACCAGTATTAGTTCACTGTAGCAGATACAATAAAGTAAATTCCTTGCATCACATTAACTTCAACAAATACGGTAGAACAAAAGATTTTTAAGGTTTCATATAAGGCTGAAGCAACCCAAAACATCCAAAGTCTCTCCTACATACATGCACAAGTGTACTGAAGTAGAATGCTTCAGAAGTTTCACACTCTTTCTTAGAAAACATTCTAAGTATAAAATGTTCCGAAGCCAACCAATATCTTTCGAAGCCAAACATGAAGTCTTCCGAGGCTTCAAAGACAAAGTCTTCCGAAGCCAACTCTTGAAGACATATTTCTTTCGAAGACTTTTTGACACATGCTATTATCTAATGTACCTTTACCATAAAGTTGGACCACCTTTTCGCTGCAACTCTGATTAGACACCAACTTTACATGAGTTGGTGAAAGGTCCATGCTTTTGGTAACTGTACATTAAGGTCTTGAGTTTGTACTTTCTCCTTTATGTACTTTTATCCTTTTTGAAATATATTATGATGTGAGCTATGGCATGACATAGTCACTAGTCAAAAGGAAATCTGCCTTTTGACTCTATCTTGATTTTGTTGTTGTCTAGATCATGTATCCAGCTAGCCCTCAAAGTATTACCGGCTGTAGGATATAATATAAGTATTTGTGGCCCTTGTATCTTATTATTATTGTTTTATAAACACTTGTATGGAAATAGAGAGAAATATACATCATCCTTGAAAACCAAATACTTGTGTTGTTCTTTTCTTGTTCTGTCTCTTTATTACTTGTGTTTCTTAGCTATCTTAATCTCTGGTTTTTCTAGTTCCCCATTTGATCTGTTAAGTGTTAATGAATACTCTCTACTTGTGTTGTTGTGTTGTAAGAGTGCATTGCACCCTTCTAACAGTCCTGCATTTGGTATCAGAGCGTTCCAGGCTCTTGATATAAGATCTCTCCATCTTAAAATCCCTTACACACAAAATATTTAACATCTCAAATGGCAGCTATCTCTAAAGCTGAAATTGAAACTGGAACCATGAAAAAGTCTCCACTGATCACTCCGAAGACTTTGATACTTGGTGTCAAAGAATGGAAGGCTTTATTTAGTCTCAAGACTCCAGGATGTGGGACTCTGTTGTTGAAAGACCTTACATACCAAGCACCCCATATGCTACTGGAGGTGGTATGATTCCTATGGTTGTGGCTGACTTCTCCGTTGAAGACAGGAAGATAATAAAGATTGATCAAAAAGCCATGACAACCCTTCAAACTGCTCTTCCAAACTCAATCTACAAAGGTTTCAAGAAGTTCAAGACTACAAAGTAACTATGGGAAGCACTGAAGCTTATGTATGAGGGCTTAACTGAAGCCAAGGAGAACAAGAAGGATCTCCTCAAGCAGCAGTTTGAAAACTTAACATTTAAAGTAGGTAAAACCATGACTCAACAATACTTCAGGTATGTTGAGATTGTGGACACTCTAGTGGATGTTGGAGTGACTCTTGAAAACAGGGACATTGTAAGGAAGTTCATGTCCTCTCTTCCCAGAAAATGGACACATTACTGTGTTGTTATCAAGAGGACTGAGAACCTAAGACTCTTACTCTGATAAAGTTGTATGGTATTCTTAGTGGATACCAGATGGAGATGAACATGCATAATTCATCTGGTAACTCTAGCAAATAAATGGGTTCAACCCTTAATGTGACTAAAAGGGATAGTATAGAACCTCAACAACATCTTATATGCTACCCTAACAACTCACAAAATAGTCCATTCATCACCTTCCCAGAGACTCCAAGAGAAAACTACACTCAAGGAAGTCCATTCCAAGAGACAAGTTCTTCTCATGCTTTTGTCTCTGCTGATGAATCTTGAGGAAACTTTCTCTTCACCCTTGAAGACTTGGACTGTATCCATCCAGATGATTTGGAGTATATGGAGATAGTTCAACATATGGCATTTCTCACTTATAGGGCCAAGAAGTTCTACAAAATGACAGGGAGGAAGTTTCCTAGCAATGCAGCTAGTGGAAAATTTAGGCTGGATAAAAGCAAGGTAAGCTGTTACAACTGTAACCAGGTAGGACATTAGCTAGAGAGTGCAAGGCACCAAGAGCAAATGGTGGCCAGACTCAGTCCAAACCAAACTACATTGAGAGAGCTCCCTAGAATGAGAAGCCAAAGCAGCAAGCTGCAGTTGTTGTTGAAGAAGGAGGCTTTGACTGGAGCTTTTAGGTGGAAGATGCATCTCCAAATCAAGCACTCATGGCTGACCACGATGAAGCTAAGGTATTGGACCATCTTTGCACTTCTGAATCTATTGCAAAAGTTAATAGATACAGGTCTTACAAATAAGAGATGAGATCTGATCTTGAGTCCTTGATCATCTTAAAATCTGATTTCAAAAAGGTTGAAAATAATTATAAGTTAAAGATAGAGGACTTAGAGAAAACCATTTCAGTTCTTAAACATGAGCACGCCAATTATAGGATTCAGATAAGGATCTCATAACCAAGTTGACTGAATGCAAGGCTGAGCTTGTGATCAGCAAAGCCAGGGCAGAAAAATGTGTTCTTGAAGAAAAGACCTTTAAGAACATGATATCCTCATCCTTGCATGCAAAAGTGTGCTATCAAAATAAGTAGGGACTGGGATCTTGTGAGATAGCTTCTCCATACACAATCTTGTCATCCTCTCATAGGTGTGGAACTTGTGAAAATGAGCTTCCTCTCATAGATCCTGAAGATGATGCATAGGTTGGACTCACCTTAGATTAGATTGTTTATATTTCCTTGTAATAGGTCTTATGTTAGCTTACTCTTGTATGTAGTTAGCTTTATTTTGTTTTGCAGTCCAGCGAAACTGTGAACAAAACTGTAGTTTTGCTCACAGTCAGCTGTTTAGTTCTCTTGGAGATACTATTGTTTCTGCCGGGCGAAACTATAGTTCGGCAGAACAGTTTCGCTGACAATGAAACTGTCTGCGAAACTAAGACTGGTATATATATTTTTGATCGTTATCATTGTTAAGCATCTTGCAAAACCCTAATCGTTTATCCTTTTTGCAAGTAACCTTTGTAAGCAGTTATTTCACAGGAATATCATTGTGCTTTGTTATTATTAAGTATATTGATAATCATTGTTTTACTTTGATTGACTTGTTATTGTTCTCAATCTTCATCATCTTTCTTTTCCTTGCTCAGTGGATGGACTTCCTTCCTTCTTCAGTTCTTCAGATTTACCTTCTTTCATCCTCTCTTCCTTCTTCCCTTTCTCTTTCACAGACAGCTCAGCCTCATCTTGATTTGTCTCGCCAGCTCTAGTCTCCCCCGCTGGCTCTGACCTGTCCTCTATAGCTCCTGTAGCAACTTCCTTAAGGACTTCAGCAAATGATTCACTTTGGTCTTTTCATGCTTCATTAGCCCCTTCAGGATGAGCACTAGCTTGCTCAAGTTGTCTAGTCAAATCATGTATGTCCATGTTTAGATCATCTTGGGACCTCACTCTTTCATCAAGCCTCTTCACCTCTGCCCTCACACCTTTGATTTTGTTGGCCACCGTCATAAATAGACTTGCTTCCTTTCTCGTCCCATTACCTGCACCTGCTTTAATATGATTCTCACAAAGAATAAGCAGGTCTTAATCACAAGAGGTGCTCTGATACCATATTTTTGGTCCATTTGATCGATTTGCAATATAAATGAGTTATTGAATAGTTCAATATCAAATACAAACAATAGACAACAAAGATGATGAAGATTGAGAACAATAACAAGTCCATCAAAGTAAAACAATGATGATCAATATACTCAATAATAACAAAGCACAATGATATTTCTATGAAATGACTGCTTACAAAGGATCTTGCAAAAACCTAATCATTTATCCTTGTTGCAAGTAACCTTTGTAAGCAGTCATTTCACAGAAATATCATTGTGCTTTGTTATTATTGAGTATATTGATCATCATTGTTTTACTTTGATTGACTTTTTATTGTTCTCAATCTTCATCATCTTTCTTGTCTATTATTTGTATTTGATATTGAACGATTTAACAACTCATTTGTACTTCAAATCGATCAAATGGAGCAACAGATCCTTTGACTGAAGAGGATAAAGAGGAGATGATGAAGAATGGCTCTAAGAGGAGTGAAGAAGAGCATTCTAAGAAGGGTCATCATCCCTTTGAGGAGAGTAAAACTGTTGGGATGACCAAATCCAAGAGGAAGAACTTGATCAGAAAGATCAAAAGAAAAGCAAGGAATGCTCAGGAGATCAAGGCCACCGTCAGCTCTGCACAGAAACAAGTCTTTATTTCTGCAAGATTTGAAGTGGTTAAAATTGAGGACACAAACTTGACCTCCAATAAAAAGAGTTCTAGTTCATGTCCAAGTCATGCCATCATCAAGAAGAAGGCTGATAAGTTGTGTACCACTATTGTACTACATGAACCATCAAGCTCCAAAAGTAGTTCTAACCCCACAAGAATTGCCACATCATCTGAGATGATGAAGATGGAGATAGAGATTGCAAGTGATCAAGTTCAGCCTTGTTCTCAGAAGAAGACTCCTAGAAGGAAGAAAATGGACAGTGTTATGTGTGGGAGTACCTCTCATCTTGCTAAAGATTGTATCTATAATCCAAAGAGTACTTTTCACATCACAAAGAAGAAACTTTTAAGAGTCTGGAGAAGAAGAAGAAAGCTTTAGAAGGGAAATCTGTTTCCTTTGGAAGCTCCAAAATAAAGAAGATGGTAAGTGGAAAATTGCCTTCGGAAGAAAATTTGGTTTCGGAAGAAAGGAATACTTCCGAAGCACTGAAGTCTACTGCAGTGCTAGCAAGATCTTCCGAAGGTCCAGTCATAAAAATTTCCGAAGTCACAAAAGCTTCCGAAGTTTTGAAAGTCAAGTCCAAGCTTCCAAAGGTGGTGTGGAAGATAAAGAAAGACCAAATGTTTGAAAGTTCTTCATCAACAACAACAAGAGATCCTCAAAGCACAACTATAGGATCTATTACGATTTATTACCTTCTACTTATTTTGATGAGCCCAAGACTAATAAGGCTTAGGTTTCCAAATATAACTAATCAATTTCATTGTGCAGGAACAACTCAAGACAAACAAAAATGTCTGGATCATTGATAGTGGTTGTTCCAGGCACATGACAGGCAATAGGTCACTACTCCAAAATTTTGAAAGAATTGATGGAGGGTCAGTTGCTTTTGGACGAGATGAAGATGGTTACATTTCTGGAAAGAGCAAGGTCATAAATGGTAAGCTCAGCATTGAGAAGGTAAACTTTGTCAAGGAGCTTGGATACAATCTTCTGAGTGTATTTCAATTTTGTGTTTAGAGTCATAACATGCTCTTTACTGAGCATGAGTGCATTGTTCTCAAGCCCAGGGTGGTCATTCCTCAGGAGCATATTATGCTCAGAGCCCCCAGGAGAGGGAACATGTACAAGATGGGTTTGCAAGAAACATCTCCCTCAGGAGATGTTTCATGCTTTCTATCTAAAGTAAATAATGATGTCTTTCCTTTTGCATAAAAGAATGTGCCATGTAAAATTTAAAAACATGAACAAACTTATTGAGATAGATTTGGTAATTGGAATGCCAACAAAAGAGTTTACAAGTGATGACCATTGTGTGGCATGCCTGAAAGGGAAGCAACACAAGGTATCTCACAAACCAAAGGAAAGAAACTCCATCACAATTGTCAATGGAAAGAAATGAGGCAGAGGATGCAAGATTACTTCTGCAAATCAATGAAGAGAGAAGAAATAACTCTACAAGCATGTGCCTACCCTCCCCCTAGTTTAAGAAAGTCCTGTACAAGAGGATGTTGGTACATAAGAACCTCAGGTAGACAAAGAAACTGATAGGATCAAAATGATCAACTACCTTAGTGTCATAGGCTTCTATCAGGCAAATGTACTTCTTCCCATATCCTTTGATTACATTGAACTCGAGTATATCAAACAAATTGAAGTTGAAGTAACAAAAGAAGGAAATATCACAAAGAAAAGGTTAAAGGAAGAAGCTACTAAGTCAAGAGCCATCATCCAGAAGAGTATGAAGAAGTCTGCAGATAGGCAGAGGATGATGAGCTTCTTGAAGCTGTATGGATTCTCCAGAAGGAGACTTGGCCCCATGTCTTTATCCACTATGGATGAGGATATAAGGGTGATCAAGCAGAAGATTCAAAGAGGAGAACTAGTTGACTTACACTCCCCTCCAAGTCAAGTGCCTCAAGAAGTGGAGGTTAAGGTTAAACCATCTGAGACAACACAATCTGAACCTCTTGCTAAGCATGAGCAAGCTTCTACTTTTGATCCACAGTAGGGTTCTGTCCCCTTTCAATCTGAACTTGTGAGAGAGGAATACCCAACTGAGAAAGAGAAAGAAGATTTTGCTTTCATTTCCCACATATGGAGCACCGAGTTACTTATGTTACGGTCTTAAGAAGGTAGGCTGCACACGGCTAGGAAGGCTACATCCCTTTCAACAAGGTGCTTCAGGCTAGTCTTCTCAGTTAAAAGGTTTAATACGGAGAAAAGGATGCCTTCTAAATCAAAGCCAAAGACATCCATTTCCAAACCTCAAGATGAATCCATCCTGAGGATGTGCAAAAAATGGAAGCTACACAACCTCCAATTCAAATAGCTCCTCTAACGTAAGGAACACCCATCTTGTCCTGGACATACACTACAAATCCAGAAAGATGGCATGTCATCAGAGATCAAGGTGTTGAAGATGTCTACACATGGCAAGACATGTTCAATCCACCTTTGCATGATCTCTTTGATATGAGAAGACACTATGAGAGTCTAAGTGATCCTGATCATCTTATGAAGAAAGGGATGGTCATTATCATGATGAGGATTGTTGATATCTAAAGTCTTCATGTGTTTTGGTAGCATCAGCCTAGGGGGAGTTTGTATGGTTTCATATAAGGCTGATGCAACCCAAAACACCTAAAGTCTCTCCTGCATGCATGCACAAGTGTACTGAAGTAGAATGCTTTGGAAGTTTCACACTCTTTCTTAGAAAACATTCTAAGTATGAAATCTTCCGAAGCGAAGACCAATATCTTCTGAAGCCAAACATGAAGTCTTCTGAGGCTTCAAAGAAAATGTCTTTCGAAGCTAACTCTTAAAGACAGATTTCTTCCAAAGAATTTTAACACATGCTATTATCTAATGTACCTTTACCATAAAGTTGTACCACCTTTCCGCTACAACTCTGATTAGACACCAACTTTACATGAGTTGGTGAAAGGTTCATGCTTTTGGTAACTGTACATTGAGGTCTTGAGTCTGTACTTTCTACATTATGTACTTTTATCCTTTTTGTAATATATTAGGATGTGAGCTATGGCATGTCATAGTCACTAGTCAAAAGGCAATCTGCCATTTGACTCTATATTGATTTTGTTGTTGTCTAGATCATGTATATAGTTGGCCTTCAAAGTATGGCTAGTTGTAGGATGTTGTAAAAGTATTTCTGGTCCTTGTATCTTTTTATTATTGTTTTGTAAGCACTTGTAAGGAACTAGAGAGAAATATACATCATCCTTGAAAACCAAATACTTGTGTTGTTCTATTCTTGTTCTGTCTCTTTATTACTTGTGTTTCTTAGCTCTCTTAAACACTGGTTTTTCTAGTCTCCCATTAAGTGTTATTGGATACTCTCCATTTGTGTTGTTGTTTGTATAAGTGCATTGCATCCTTCCAACGGTCATGCAAGTTTGCCCGCATTTCTTGACTTTCATGCATCATCATGAAAGAAAAGATTAAGCACATGATTTGTTTATTTTGATACACAAGGTAGTTTTTATTGTTGAAGTCAACCACATTTTGGAAATGTAGATGAGTAAAAAGAAATGTGATAGAACACAAGTTTACCACATAAACAAATGTGGTTTAACACTTTTATTCCCATAGGTCTTTTACACTTAAAATTTTTTTGTATACTTCTTTGAAGACAAATACGGTAGAGTATACTTGTCTGGATTAGTTTCACTTTGTTTTTATGAGATGAAAATAGTTACCCGTATTGGCTATATGCCTTGGTTACCTTCACCCATATTAACCAATACACTTACCCGCATAAATATTTGAATTTAATCAAAATTAATGTTTTGTAGATTGAATTCTTTTGTGTATTCTGCTAATGTGATGGCTGTTATGAAGAATTATCTTTGCTTTTCATTCGTTTCTTATGAAGTTTTGACTGTTGTTCTGATTGTCAATTCTTGCTTGGATTGACTTAAATATCAAATGTGATACAAGTTTCCTAGTGTTTGACTGATCTTGGTCTTTTATGCTTCCAAATGTCTGTATAAGCAGAGATACCAAAGTATAACTTCTACACCAACATAATCAATTCCTTTTTTTGTTTTGATTTTATAATTTTTAAGAAAGAACTTGTATGGATTTATATAAGGCTCATGCAACCCAAATCATCCAAACAGTCTGTCATGCATGCATGTACCAAGTGTTGAAGTAGAATGTTTCGGAAGTTTCACATTCTACATTAGAAAATAATCTTAGTGTGAAATCTTCCGAAGCCAAGACCAATATCTTCCAAAGCCAAACATGAAGTCTTCCAAAGCTTCAAGACAAAGTCTTCCGAAGCTAACACTTGGTGTACCTTTACCATAAAGCTGGACCACCTTTCTGCTACAACTTTGTATGACTCACCAACTTTCACAAGTTGGTGAAAGGTCCATGCTTTTGGTAAACTATATATTGAGGTCTTGGGTCTATTTCTTTCTACTTTAGGTACTTTATCCTTTTTTTAATATATTAGGATGTGAGCTATGGTATGTCATAGTCACTAGTCAAAAGGCATTCTTCCTTTTGACTTTACATTGATTTTGTTGTCTAGATCATGTATCCAGTTGGCCTTCAAAGTATGGTCGGCTATAGGATGTAGTTAAAGATCATGTATAGGTTGGACTCACCTTAGATTAGATTTTTATTATGTTTAATTATAATAGGTTTTAATTTAGTTTACTTTTGTAAGTATGAACTTTAGTAATGTTTTGCTGCCCAACGAAACTATGAGCGAAACTATAGTTTCGCTCATAGCAAGCTATAGTTTCACCCAACGAAATTGCCTGTCTAGCCAGGTGAAACTGTAATTTGGTAGGATAGTTTCGCTAACAGCGAAACTATCAGAGAAACTATCATTACAATATATATTTTTGATCTTTGTCATTGTTGGGCATCCTTTCAAAAACCCTAATCGTTGTGTACTATTGCAAAAGCCTTTTGTAAGCTTGTTGAGGTTTATTCTATTTCATGGTATTGGATCACTATTGATATATTTTGAATACATTCTATGTCTTCTTCTTCTTCATTATGTAGTTTGTCTGTTGCTATTATGATTATTGAGCTAATCAACCTCTCAAGTGTACTGAGAATCGATCAGATGGACCAACAGTAGTATGAAGTATCTCTGGTCCCTTGTATCTTTGATTATTCTTTATAACACTTGTAAGGAACAAGTGAACAATATACAACATTCTTGAAAACCAAATACTTGTGTTATTGTTCTTGTTTTGTCTCTTTATTACTTGTGTTTCTTAGTATCAAGGTGTGACTTGTTGTCAGTTCCCCATTTGATCTGTTAAGTGTTCTAACTCACTCTCCTCATTGTGTTGTTGTGTTGTAAGTGACCATCACTTAAACAATCCTGCAATTGGTATCAGAGCATTCTAGACTCTTGATTGTAAGATCTCACCATCTTAAGATCCTTCACATACAAAAAATGCTTAACATCTCAATGGCAGCTCTCACTAAAGTTGATATGGAAACTTGAACCATGACAAAGTCCCCATTGATAATTCTTGAAGACTTTGACACTTGGCGCCAAAGAGTAGAATGTTTCATCAAGTCACAAGACTCAAGGAGGTGGGAATCTATTGTCTCAGGACCTTACATACCAAGCACCTCTTCAGCTGCTGCTGGAGGTGGTATGATTCCAAAGGTTGTGGCTTACTACTCTGATGAAGACATAAAGAGAGTAGAAATTGATTAGAAGGCCATGATAGCCCTTCAAAATGCTCTTTCAAACTATGTATACAGAGGTTTCAAGAAATGCAAAACAGCTAAGCAGCTTTAGGATGCATTGAAACTAATGTATGAGGGTTCTACTCAAGCTAATGAAAACAAGAAGTCTCTTTTGAAGCAGCAGTTTGAAAACTTCACCTTTAAAACAAGTGAAACCATGAATCAACAACTCTTCAGGTATGTTGAGATTCTGGACACTCCAGTGGATGTTGGAGTGACTCTTAAAAATAGAGACATTGCAAGGAAGTTTATATCCTCTCTTCCTAGGCATTGGAAACAATACTGTGTTGTTATCAAGAGGACTGAGAACATCAAGACTCTCACTTTGACTGAGTTGTATGGTATTCTCAGTGGATACCAGATGGAGATGAACATGCAAGGTGCATCTGGTAACTCTAGAATCAAATGAGTTCAGCCCTGCATGTGACTGAAAGGGATAGCATAGAACCTCAACATCATCTTATATGCTACCCTGAAAACTCACAACAGGTTCCTTTCATCACCTTCTCGGAGACACCAAAAGAAAGCTACACTCAAGGAAACCCATTCCAAGAGACAAGCTCTTCACATGCCTTGGTGTCTTCTGATGAAAGTTCAGGAAAATTTCTATTCACCCTCGAAAACTTGGACTATATCCATCCAGATGATCTGGAGTACATGGAAACAATCCAGCAGATGGATTTTCCCACTCACAGAGCCAAGAAGTTCTACAAGAGGACAGGAAGGAAGTTTCCAAGCAATGCAGCTAGTGGAAAGTTTGGGTTGGATAAAAGCAAAGCTAAGTGTTACAACTATAACAAAATGGGACACTTTGAATGGAATGCAAGGAACCAAGGACAAATGGTAGCCAAGCACAAACCAAACCAAACTACACTAAGAAAGCCACCGAGAATGAGAAGCCATAGCAGTAAGCTGCAGTTGCTGTTGAAGAAGGAGGCTTTGAATGGAGCTTTTAGGTGGAAAATGCATCTCCAAACCAAGAACTGATGGCTGATAATGATGAAGCAAAGGTATCGGAACATCTCTGACACCTGAATGTATTTCTAAAGTTAACGGACACATGTCCTACAACTTAGAGATAAGATATGTTCATAAGTCCTTGAATATCTTAAAATCTGCTTTCAAAAAGATCTAAAAATGACTAAACTGAAAATAGCGGACTTAGAGAAAACCATTTCAGTTCTTAAACATGAGCACACCAACTAAAGGACTCAGATCATATATCTCATAACCAAGTTGACTGAATACCAGGCTAAGCTTGTGATCAGCAAAGCTAGGGCAGAAAATGTGTTCTTGAAGAATAGACCTTCAAGAACATTATATCCTCATCCATGCATGCAAAAGTTTGTTATCAGAATAAGCACGGATTGGGATCTTGTGAGATAGTTCCTCCACACACAATCTTGTCTGTAAGATCTCCCAGGTGTGGAACTTGTAAAGGTGAGCTTCTTCTCATAGATTGCAGGATCGATATATGTCACTAAACACTTGGTTATCTCTCAAACTCACTTATACTCACACGATTATGTTGAAGCATAATCTCTTCAAAGAGTTGATAATAATATACTAAGTAACTAAGAACACAAGGAAATAATATTCAAGGTACTTGTGTATATTGTTTCTCAACTCAAAGTTTACAAGACTCTTATAATCTTAATACAAGAGTTACAATGAGAAACTATATATACTATCACCTACAGCTCGTTATACTTCGATACCAGCTAGAATCCTATAACTAAAGCAGATAATACAAAGCTATAGTTAAGGTATCATAGATAATGTTTTATCTAAGATATGGTAGTCATGACATGTTCATGACTTACCTTTTTTCACCAACTAAAGTTGGTAAATGTACTAGCAAATAAAGGTGAATAGTGGAATAAAGTATGGTCAACTACATGGCCTTTTTAGAAAATGCCATGCAGTATGTTAGAGATCTGCAGTGGAGTGTCAGATGAACCATACTTATGTTCACCGTTCCATAGCAGCATCCTCCGAAGGTTAATTGGCTTCGGAAGAACTAGTTCTTCCGAAGTCTTTTATACTTCAGAAGAGGCTGCTTCTTCCATAGCTCGAGGACTTCCACTGCGGAAGTCATTGTCTTTGGGTTATTCTAAGTCTTGAACTTTTGAAGAGAAGACTTTATCTTTGGAAGTTGAGTTTTCCTTCGGAAGCTGATCTTGCACTTTATATTTGGAAGAACTCCATTTCCTTCGGAAGTTCCATACTTAGCTTTAGAAGTCCTTTATAAGTTGCACATAATTTAAGTGTTTGGTTTTGGTTGCACCAGCCTTTTTAGATCTAACAAATTCCCCCTAGGCTGATGCTACCAAAACCTCACTTACTTCTACTTCTCAAAACTTTCTACACCATGGATTAAAGATATTTGTCTGCTTCTTTGTTATGTCCTGAAGTTGTGCTAAGAAGTTTGTGCAAGTCATCAGTGGATAGGAGATCCAGTCATCACTCCTAATGACATGCACCCTTTGTTGTGCCCCCTAAAGAGAGTTAGTTGACGAGAGTTATAGTCATACTCCCATCAAACAATAGATTCAAGTTCAGATCTACGACCATTTGGAGAAAGGCTTTGCCTTTGGTTGTTGATTATTTTCTTTTCTCCTCCTCTTTCAGCTTTAACTCCTTTTCAATCTTTGTTATAGCAGTCAGCTCGGCAAGATGAAGGTTGCTCATGTGATTTCTGATATGAGCAGCAACCTTTAAGTTTGAGGGGTTGGAGAATGGCTTCTCTGCTAACTCAGCAATGTCAAATATAATTAAGTGTAGCAGAGATGAGGCATTAAACCTATTTAGCTTGCCATTCTCTCTCTTAACAACAAAGTTATGAGAAGAGTCTTCAAACCTCCACTGGACGATCTTCTTTCTTGGCACAAGGGGTTTACTGGGAACTGTGTCCCCTTTCTTAGTATCCAACAAAGTCACTAACTTCCTTCTTATCTTCTTCTTTTCATCATTGAGTGAATCTGAGTTGAGGCCAAGTAGTTTTATAGCCTGGTCCAGTGTTCCTCTTGGCAGATCAAGGAATTGATCTCTTGTGACGGAACATAAGGATTCGTCAACATAATTCAGCTTGACAGAATCTTCCTCACAAGAGATATCGCTCAAGGTTTAGCATTTGATGAGCTTCATCTTGATCTCCTAAAAATCCTCTAAGGAGAGATGTTTAGAAGGCTGAAGGGATGGTTTGGATGGTTGTTGGGTAGGTAGTGGTGTTTGGGTTCTGGGTAGTGTTTTAGGTTAGAGGATGATTAGTTGAGGTGGTTGTGGTGATGAGGTAGGTATGGTGTTGGTTCAGGGGTGTAAGGTTCGAAAGTGGGTTCAGTTTTGATAGGGAAAGGAAATGGGAAAGACTCAGGTTGAGGTTGAGGTTGAGTTTCAGTTGTAAGTTAGGGTTGAGGTGTTGGTTTGATGGTCATTCCCTGTCCCCTTCTGTACATCTCCTTCCTTCTTCCCAAGTGAATGTCAACCTTGATGCCACTGACATATCATTGTAGTGTCTTTTTAGATATGGGACCCACTTGCCTAGCAAAGAAGCCATAAGCCCAAAGATAATCCTTCATCAAGGCCTTTTCACCTATCTTCTTGGCAGCAATGACCCCTGCTTCTTCTTCTTTCCTTTTCTTCTCTTTCAGCTTTTCTTTTGCAACTTTATTCCTTTATTTCTCCAATTGATATTGTTCTTTTTTGAATAGCCATAGGATCTTATCATTGTCATGTAGAGATAGTTCCTCAAGAGAGAAACCCCTGGAGGTTAGGAAAGTTATCCTTTCCCTCCTAAGCTGCAGATCAACTTCCCTTTTCTTCCTTTCTCTTTCCTCCTCTAAGGCCAGCCTTGTTGCTTCTTCTCTATGTTCAATCAACAGCATGGTTGCCTTTTCTAGCTCAATTAACTCCTCTAGTGGTAGCAGAAGCACATCTTCACTTACAGCTCCAAGCTTGATAAGCTTGTCAATGATCTTCACCCTTCACTTGTTGTTGATAACTCTAGGTTAGTTGCAGCTACTTTGCTACTAGTAGCTAGCAACTTCCCAGTTGGAAGTCTACCTTTCCTTTTAAGTTTTTCAATCCTTTCCTCCTCCTGAAGCTGTTCCACATTCATCTTCTTCTTGCCTTTGACATCATTGGAAGTGCTAGACTTTGGTGGTTCTTAGATGGAGGATTCAAGTTGAGAGATGGTGGATGGAGATAATGAAGTTCTTTGAGCTAGGGGTTGGTTGAGAAAGTCCTCACTATTCACCTTAGATTCTAGCTCTAGAATTGAATCTGTAATGATTAGATCCTCAAACAAGGAGAACATACTTTCCGCAGCTTCCA
Source organism: Flaveria bidentis (assembly GCA_018326385.1). Classification (NCBI taxonomy): domain Eukaryota; kingdom Viridiplantae; phylum Streptophyta; class Magnoliopsida; order Asterales; family Asteraceae; genus Flaveria; species Flaveria bidentis. Next base: position 14,167 of record BJCM01204074.1, on the reverse strand, counting down.
TCTCAGCTTCGGAAGATTGAACCTGTTCTTTTGAGGTTTTGACTTCAGCTTTGGAAGTCTGAGGTAATGCACTATCTGTCCCAACTGTTTTAGTTGCTGGGCCATTGGTCCTCATTTCCCCTTCGAAATCAATCTCAGGTTCCATGTGGGCCTTAGGTTGACTAACTTCTTCCATAGTAGTAGAAGGTGCACTTAGCCTCTAGTAAATAAGGAAGTTAAAGCTTGGCTCTATGGTTCCATAATTTTTTGTCTCTGAACACTCTCCTCCTTTTTGGTAGCATCATTCGAGAGCTAGATGAGCTAGAGGAAGAGGTCAATGAGACTTGAATAGGTACATGCCTGACAGACCTCTCAATTTGTTTCTCAGCTAGTTGAGCCTTGAGATTTGCAATCTCAAGTTGCTGAGTGGCAGACCGATCCTCTAAAGTCTTAACCTTTGATTCAAGGTTTGAGACTTTAAAAAGTAGGTCTTGAATGGTGAGTTGCATGCTTCCCTCATCTTCTTTTAAAGAATCACTGGAGATGAGGTAACATACCTAGTATGTTCATCCTCACCACTAGGCGTGGTTTCTTGCCACCCTGGTTTCCCTTACCTAAGGATGTCTCTTTCAGAGTCATCAAATGGCATGGTTGCCATATATTCAGTCTCTGAGATAGTACCACTGGCCTGAGGATCCAACGAGGCTCCTTTAGTAATGGCAGATGAATCTACATGAGTCCTCTCCACATTTGTGGGACTCACCTCACTTGGGTTTAACTAATGTGTTCTAGAGACAAGAGGTCCCTTTAGGCTCTGTTGATCCATTAAAGGGTGTTGTGGATCAACTTCATTGCCATAAAGAGATGTAATCTCCTCATCAGTCCTGATTAAAAGGTCAATAAAGGATAATGAAGTTATACCTAATGACTTGGGACTTTGGTCAATGTCTATTGGCATTAAGACCTTGGTGGGGCTGTCCCTTTTTGGCTTTTAAGGAGAGTATTGTGACTCATCTTAAGGGCTTTCAGCTTGGATTTCTAGCTCAGGAAATTGAGACCGGGGAGACTCAAATGCCATATTAAGTTCAAATGAGAAGGATGGTGAGACCTTTGTCTGAGTGGGAGCCTATGTTTCCACTCTAGTCTTTTTTGGTTTGAACAGGAGGGGCTTGTTCAATTAGAGTAGACTGAATAAGGGTTTTTTTATGCGTCTCTGATATGCTTGTTTGATGGGGTGAGTAGGAAGATTTGGTAAAGTAAGGGTAGTTGTTGGTGTGGGTTCATCACCTGTGGGGATAATATGGATGTCACAAGGAGCCATTGGCTCAATCATACTTGGAAGAAGCTCAGTATGTCTTCCAGTGAAATTGGTGGACACTCTCTTCAAGAATTTGAATATGGTCAGCCTTATTTGAGGTACATGTAGAGTAGCTACACAGACAAGCTACCTCTAGTCTAACTCACAGTTGATAATCTGCTGAATGAACCTAGGATACATGAAGAATGTGTTGTTCTGGAGGTTCCCATACGGTTGGTCAGCACAAACCTTGAGTAGTTGAAGCGGAGGCTTTTCACCAATCCATGAACTACGCAGCCTAGTTCATATGGGATTTGATCCCATCCCCTAGACTTATTTGACAAGCAATGGAGAACGACATGGAGTAGGAACCAGTTATAAGAGAACTTAAACTTGTAAACTATAGAGTTGCTCACATCACCACCATATCTTGTTTGGATATATGTGTCATCTAGGTCTGATTTGGGGAACTCTGTAGGAGCGCCTTCATTGTGGAGCTCCAGATTTTTTCTGATGAGTTTTTCTATAATGATCAACTACTAGCTAGAAACGCTCGACCTAGTAACCCTAACTCCGTTTAAGATTTCGATCTGACCATTACCCAAAAATTCTTCAGTATGATTCAAATAAACTATGGGGTTTACAGTCAGAACAGTAAAGTAAGTTGATTGGGTAAGAAAGGAGATGATCTAAGAAGTCAACATCCTTGGATGAGTCAAGGAATGTGACCTGGTTATGTTGAGGGATAAGCGCCATTGTAAGGAAAATGCAGATGAAACAAGTTTGAATAGGGTGAATTTGGGGTGAAGGAAGCTTTGGACAGTAAATTTGGTAAAAAGATTAAAGTGAAGAGTCTGGATTATTTAAATGGGTGAAATGGTGGTTTTGGGGTTGGATAAGGTGAAAAGATGGTTTGGGGTAAGATGTGACGGGGGCGGTAAAATTAAAAACCATTTAAAAGATTCTGACATCATTAATAAAATCTTTACTTCTTACTATATGGGCCCCAAAGATTTCCGTTACATAGTAAAGTCTTCTTCTGAGTATAAAGGATTTCCAAAGGTAATCTTCTTCCGAAGCCAATTTTACTTTCGAAGGTAAATTTCTTACTTTAGAGAGTAAAATGTGCTTTCTGAATGGAGAGCTTTATATGCTTCGGAAGTTAATATGATGCAATCAACCACTTCTTCCGAGACTATAAACTCCTCCAAGAAGAAGATTTCTCTTGGAGGAATTTAGCTTCGGAAGATCTGAAAAAAATATCCCGAAAGTTATACCTAATGTAATAGGGCTTAGATTGTTATGAAAAAAGACATTACACATTTTAAAAAGGTTTTCAAGTGAGATAGACTAATCAATGTTTATCATCCCAATAGCTATAATGAGATATTTAAATCTTTGTTCATCAAAAGCTTTAATGAACAAATCAAAATATTGTTCATTTGAATCAACTTTGATTAGTTTGATCAGGTTCTTCTAATGAATATCTCTAATGAAATGGTACCTGATGTCAATGTGTTTTGTCTTGGAGTGCTTCACAAGATTTTCAGTAATGGAGATAGCACTGTTGTTTACAATGTGGATAGGAGTGCTCATGAACTTGAATCCATAGTCTAGCATTTGGTTTGGAATCCACAGCAACTGAGCACAGCAACTTGCGGAAACAATGTATTCAGCTTTAGCAGTAGATATAGAGACATAGGATTATTTCTTGCATTGCCTTGAAATGATCCTTCCACCAAGAAATTGACATCATCCAAATATGGATTTCTTGTTGATGTTGTAGCCACCATAGTCACTGTCTCAGTAACCATAGAGATTGAAGTTGCTATTCCTAATACCAAAGATCTAATTTAGGTGCTCCTTTGAGGTATCTAAGGATTTTCTTGGCAGCAACTAGGTGAGACACCTTTAGAGCAGCCTGATATCTTGCACAAATGCATGTTGCAACCATGATATCAGGTCAACTTGCTGTGAGATACATCAAAGACCCAATGATTGCCCTATACTGATGTTGATTAGTATCCTGCCCTTAGAGCTAGGACAAATATCATGGTATCTGGGTATGGGTGTCTTGGCTAGCTTACAATCTTTCATGTCAAATCTTTCTAAGATATCAAAGACATACTTAGATTGATTGATAAAGAACCCTTCCTTCATCTGCTTCACCAGAATTCTAAGGAAAAAAATCCATTTTTCCCATGGAACTCATCTTAGACTTCTTCTTCATAATGCTCTCAAAGTCTTTACACATTTGGTCATTTGAAATACCAAATATAATATCATCAACATAGACCTGAACGAGCAGTATGTCTTTCCCAGACTTCTTTAGGAAAAGATTCTTATCATGGTACCTCTAGTGTAACCATTCTCCAGGAGAAATTTAGACAATGTCTCATACCATAACCTAGGTGCCTGGTGCAGCCCATAAAGAGCTTTATCCAGCTTGCACACATAGTTGGGGTGCTGTGGGTCTTCAAATACTAGAGGTTGGCACATATAGACCTCCTTATCTATATTTCTAATAGAAAGGCACACTTGACATCAAGCTAATAGATAGTAAAATTCTTGGACGCAAAATAAGCAAGAAAGATCCTAACAGAAAGGCACACTTGACATATAGACCTCCTTATCTATATTTCTAATAGAAAGGCACACTTGACACTTGACATCAAGTCTTGCAACGAGTGCAAAGACATCAATATAATTGATTCCTTCCTCTTGGGTGTACCCTTGAGCAACCAGTCTAGCTTTATTCTTGATGATCAAGCCTCTATCATCTCTCATGTTCCTTAAAACCAATTTGGTGCCTGTAGGTACTAGACCAAATGGTAGCAGACAAAGGTTCCAAACCTTTTGTCTCTTGAATTGAAGCAACTCCTCTTGCATTGATTCAACCCAACTGCTATCATTTATGGCTTCTTTTGCTTTCTTGGTTCCATCCGAGACAAAAAGCATGAGTACAGGCAGACATTCCCATGATGAGTTTTTCCACTTGTTCTCACACCTTCAGAGACTTCACCTATGACGTTCTCAACTGGATGATTGTTGTGAGTCCTTAGTCTCATAATCACTTCCAGTTGTAATGATAAATCCAGGTCGGACAGATTTTGCTCAGCAGCATGAACACTTGGACCAGTTGTTGTGTCAATTTCATTCAATGAGGACTGATTGACTGAAAGAGAAACATCATCATCAATGATTGGCTGAGAAGTGGCAATAACAGTTGTCTATTCCTTTAGAATACTTCTTCTATCAAACGGGTGTTGTGTAGTGTCACTGGATGAGTTTTAAGGTTCACTAGGTGGAACACTGGTTGAAGCTTCACTATCTCTTGAAATAGTTATGCTATTGGATCTTAAGATAGTTGGAGTTGGATCTTCAGTTACTCTTGGTGAACTTGAATAGGGTCTGGGTAACTCAAATAGTTGATTAGAATCATTTTGAGTACCTATTCTAGCTGAAACATTCTCACAAGATGGATTAGAATAGTTGGGAACAATTCTAAGTCAAAAATGTAATCAGGGCCATTCCCCTAACACAAGGAATGTGCTCATTGACAACAATGTTGGATGATTCCTCAAATTGTTGATTTTTGATGTTATAATATAAGCAATAAAGTTGGAGGAATATCCTACAAAGATGGCATCATCCGACTTTTCAGCAAATTTTGCCAATTTGTCTTTTGTGTTAAGTATGGTGCACCTGCTGCCAAAGCACCTTAGAATGCCAATGGTGCCCTCTTATTCCATAGCTCATAAGGGGTTTTTCCATGTGGCTTAACTACAAGGACTCCATTATGCACATAGCATGCAGTGTTGATTGCCTCTGCCTAGAAAGTAAGAGGCAACTTTGAATCAGCCAACATAGTTCGAGCAGCCTTAATAAGTGTCATGTTCCTCCTCTCAACAACACCGTTTTGTTGAGGAGTTCTATGAGCACTGTATTGTCTGGCAATCACTTTTGAGTTACAGAATGAGTCAAGAACTGGATTCTTAAACTCAGTCCCTTGATCACTTCTAATTATTTTTACCTTGTGGTCAATTTGATTTTCTATTTTATGAATAAAAGATTTTAACGTTTCAGCAGTTTCATCCTTAGTTCTTAAACATAATAGCCATGTAAATCTTGTAAAATCATCAACTATCATAAGGATAATGATTTCCTTCCAATGGTCATTATACTTGTTGGACCAAATAGATCCATGTGCAATAAGTGTAATGGGGTGGCGATGGAGTTAACAACTTTGGATTTACGAGATGCCCTGTGTTGCTTCCCTTTCAGGCATGCAACATAGTTATCTTTGCAAAAAAACTCCTTTTTAGGCAAACCATGTACCAAGTTATTTTTAACCAATTTATTCATGTTTTTAAAATTGACATGACACATTCGTTTATGCCTTAGTCATCACCATCAGCTTTGGAAATAAAGCATGATACTTTTCCTAGTCGAAAAGCATAGTTCATATCCAACTTATACATATCCCCTTTCCTAGGAGATCTAAGAAGCACCAATTCCGGAGGAATGGTCATCCCAGGTTTGAGGATAATGCACTGATGTTCTCTGAAAATCATTTGGTGCTTTTGATCACTGAATTAATAAACACTTAAATGATTGTGTTCAAGTTGTTTGACAAAGTGTTCTATGTCAACCTTTAATTTGCATTGGATACACTACCACTACCAGAAATGTATCCTCCAGCCTCACCTCCAAACTAAACAGGACCTTCGTCAAAATGTTGAAATTGTTGAAGGAGAGATCTGTTCTTAGTCATGTGCCAGGAGCGTCCACTATCTACAATCCACACGTTATTGTTCTTGTCATATGGATGTTTCTGCACATAAGGTGAAAAAGTTAGTTTTAATTAGAAACCCAAACCTTATTGATCTTGGGTTCTTCCAATGAGGATTTTATTGAACCAAAATTTATGCATGGGGTTCAATAAGTGTTTGTGAAGATGAGGCTTGGGCTGCAACATCTTCTTTGATCTTCCATTCCATCCCTTGGTTGATCATAGAGGTTGAGCTTATTGAAGCTTGAGGAGCATCACATTCTTCCGATGCTTCTTTCTTCTCGGAAGAAGCCTTCACCACCTTCTTTTCTGAAGCAATCTTCTTCTATGATGGTTATAAGGGGAATCTCTTGATTTTCTAAGTCTTCACAACTTTAGCTTCCGAAGCCATTTTCCCTTAAGAAGAAAGATTTTCTTTTGAAAGTAACCTTGCTTCGGAAACAAGCTTTCCTTTTTTCATCACTTGGACCATTTGTTATGGTCCAAATGAGAAACCTTCACTGACTCATTTTTCCTTAATATTATTTGCATAATGTGTGCTAGTAGGATTGTAATAACAATCTTTGGCCATGTGGTTTTGCAGGCCACACATTATGCATGGAATGTTAATCTTTTGGGAATGTGAAGTCTGTTGTTTCTTGTTCTTCTTGTCTTTAACAACAATCTTTCCCTTTCCTTTCTGATCTTTTTGTTGGATAGGTATGCTAGTACTACACACTTTTCTAGGTTCAGAAGTTCCCACCACCTAGAATCTAGTAGAGATGAACACACCATTTTGCTTTGGGTCAATCTTTAGCTTTGATTCAACTACTTTCTTGGCAGTCTTTCTGGTTGCCTTAGCGTTGTTTCTTCTAGCTTTGGTGGTAAGAGGTTGGTCATCACCGGTAAGAGGGGTAGGGTCTACCTGGATCTTCCCTGTGACGGTCTCCACACTTGCATTACTTTTTGACTCATGAGAAGGTGGGTCAGTAGATGGGACCTCTTTCTCTTCAGTACCACACTTTGGTTGTCTAATAGACTCAAAAGAGTGTGCTGGAGAAATTTCATTGGTCTCCAACCCACCTTTGTTTTGATAACAAAGTCTTGAGTGAGAGGATGATGCAAGGATGGCTTGGAAGTTTTGCTCTGAGATAGCATTCTTCATGGCTTGAGCCTCAGCTGTGACAAGCTAGGCTTGAGCCTCAGACAATTTGGATATTAAATCCTTGATTTTAGTCTTGTAGTTTGTGTGTTCATGTTTTTAAAGAGACATAGTTTTCTCTAACTCTTCAATTTTTCTTTGATAGTCAGATTCAACTCTTTTAAAATCAGATTTTAAAATATTTAAAGAATCAATATCGGATTTAATCTCCATATCATAGTCGTGATATAATTTTATCTTAGCAATACATTATGAAGTACAAAAATGTTCATATACCTTGTTGTCATCTGTTCTAGCCATGAGTGCTTGAGTAGGAGTCAACTTCTTGAGCTGCAACTACTGTTTCAGTTGACTTCCCAGGGACTTTGGGTGTAGATGCTTGTGTGGAGGCATGAGAGGTTCTTCGATTTGACTTGGGAGCCTTGCATTTCCTAGCAAAATGACCAAGCTGGTTACAATTGTAACACTTTGCCTTGGTTTTGTCAAACCCAAACTTGCAGCTAGCTAGCTTTTGAGGGAACTACCTTCTAGTTCTTTTGAAGAACTTCTTTGTTCTATAGGTAAGCAGAGCCATTTGTTGGACTATGTCCACGTACTCCACATTATCTGGACTGAAGCACTCTATATCATCAAAGTAGAATTGATGATCACTAGAGTACCCGTTTCCTGAGATAAAGGCACAACTGTCCTGGATATAACCTTGTTGAGCCTGTTAAGACCTTGGAGTCTTAGGAAATATAATGTAGCAGGAAGGCTTGAGGGTCTGCTCATCGGATGGCCTCTCTTGTTTTCCATCTCTACACCGTATCCATCAAGGATGCCGTATAGTTCAGTCATTGTGAGGGAGTTCTGATTCACTTTCCTCTTGATGGAGACATAGTAAAACATCCACTCATTTGGAAGTGCACTCATGAACTTCCTTTAGAGGTCTCTCAAGTCAATGTCAACTCCCACAGAATGAAGGGAAGCGATAAGATCCATGTACCTAAATTATTGTTGGCTGAGGGTCTCTCCAACGATGTAGGTAATGTTCTCAAACTGCTGCTTGAGTGAATCTTTCTTTGAATCATTGGAGTTAGAATACATATGAGACAGTGCATCAAATAACTCTTTAGCTGACTTGCAATGCTCAAACCTAACCATGATGGAGTTGGGTATAGTAGTCATAAGAGTAGTCATAGCATTGCTATCTATGTCCATCTTCTTCCAGTCTTCATCAGAGAATCTTCAACAGTTTTTTCGATCATGGCACCACTTCCTCCTGGTGTAGCAACCTTTATCTTGTAAGAACCGTTGACAATAGATAACCACATTCTACCATCAAGGTACCTGATGAAACCTTCTATGCGTCAACTCCGTTGTCTAAAGTTTTCAGGGGTGATGAAAGGTGCTTTAGTCATTGTCCCCATCTCAACTTCAGATTTCTAAATAAGGGCCATTTTAGAGTGTGGTAAAGGGAGGTGTGAAAAACAAGTTCATTTTGGATGGTAAGATCACAAAATCAATAGCCTAAAAAGCCCCGAAACCAATTGCAGGATCGTTATATGTCACTAAACACTTGGTTTTCTCTCAAACTCACTTATACTCACACGGTCATGATGAAGCAGAATCTCTTCAAAGAGTTGATAATAATGTACTAAGTAACAAAGAACACTAGGAAATAATTTTCAAGGTACTTGTATATATTTTTTCTCAGCTCAAAGTTTACAAGACTCTTACAAGCTTAATACAAGAGTTACAATGAGAAACTATATATACTATTACCTATAGCCAGTTATACTTTGATACTAGCTGGAATCCTATAACTAAAGCAAATACTACAAAGCTATAATTAAGGTATCTTATATAATGTCTTATCTAAGATTGGTAGTCATGACTTGTTCATGACGTACCTTTTGTCACCATCTAAAGTTGGCCACTATACTATCAAATAAAGGTGAACAATGGAATATAGTATGGTCAATTATATGGCCTTTTGAGAAAATGCCATGCAGTATATCAGATATCTGCAGTGGAGTGTCAGATGAACCATACTTATGTCCACAGGTCCATAGGAGCATCTTCCGAAGGTTAATTGGCTTCGGAAGAACTAGTTCTTCCGAATCCTTTTATACTTTGGAAGAGGTTGCTTCTTCTGTTGCTTGAGGACTTCTACTTCGGAAGTCATTGTCTTTGAGTTCTTCTAAGTCTTGAACTTTGGAATAGAAGTCTTTGTCTTTACAAGTTGTTGTTTTCCTTTGGAAGTTGATCTTGCACTTTATCTTCGAAAGAACTCCTTTTCCTTCAGAAGTTCCAAACTTAGCTTCGGAAGTCCTTTATAAGTTGCACCAAAATAATCGAAGTGTTTGGTTTTGGTTGCACTAGCCTTTCTAGATCCAACATAGACCCCTTGACTGAAGAGGATGAAGAAGTGATAGTGGAGAATGCCTCTGAGAAGAATGATGAAGAAGATTCTAAGAAGGGTCACTATCCTTCTAAGGAGAGTAAGAAGACTGTGATGATCAAGTTTATGAGTAAGAACTTGATCAGAAAGAGCAAAAGAAAAGCAAAGAAGGCTCAAGAGATCAAGGTCACTTTTAACTCTATGTCGAAGCAATTCTTTATCTTTGCAGGGTTTGAAGTGGTTAAGACTGAAGACATCAACCGGAATTCTAGTACCAAGAGTTCTGGTTCATGTTCAAATCATCCCAACAACAAGAAGAAGGTTGATCAGCTGTGTACCACTGCTATATAACCTGAACCATCCAGCTCCAAAGGCAGTTCTCACCCTAAAGGAATAGCCTCAACATCAACAAAGATGAAGAAGGAAGACGAAAGTGATCAAAGTCAGCCTTGTTCTCAAAAGAAGGCTCTTAGGAAGAAAATACAAGGATGGTGTTATGTGTGAGAGTTCCTCTCATCTTGCTAAATATTGTCCTTATACTCCAAAATGCACTATTTACATGACCAAGAAGGAGACTTCTAAGAGTTCAAAGAAGAAACAAGCTTCGGAAGGAAAATATGTTTCCTTCGCAAGCTCCAAAATGAAGAAGAAGGCAAGTGGAAAATTGCCTTCGGAAGAAAATTTGGTCTCAGAAGAAGGGAATACTTCCAAAGCACTGAAGTCTGCTGCAATGATAACAAGATCTTCCGAAGGTCCAGTCATCAAAACTTTTAAAGTTAATAAAACTTTTGATGTATTGAAGGTAAAGTCTAAGCTTCCAAAGGTGGTGTGCAAGACAAAGAAAGACCAAGTGACTAAAAGTTTTCCATCAACAACAACAAAGGATCCTCAAAATATGACTATAGGATCTATTAATGTTTCATTACCTTCAACTTCTTTTGATTAACCCAAGACCAATAAGGCTTTGGTTTCCAAATGTAACTAATCGTCTCTTTTGTGTAGAAACAACTCAAGACAAACAAGAATGTTTGGATCATTGATAGTAGTTGTTCCAAGCACATGACAAGCAATAGGTCACTACTCTAAAATTTTGAAAGAATTAATGGAGGGCCAATTGCTTTGGAGGATATGAAGGTGGTTACATATCTAGAAGGGGGAAGGTCACAAATGATAAACTCAGCATTGAGAAGGTAAACTTTGTCAAGGAGCTTGGATACAATCTTTTGAGTGTGTCTCAATTTTGTGATCATAGTAATAACATGCTCTTTACTATGCACGAGTGCATTGTTCTAAAGCCCGGGGTGGTCATTCCTCATGATCATATCTTGCTTAGAGCCCCTAGGAAAAAGAACATGTACAAGATGGATTTGCAAGAAACATCTCCCTCAGGAGAAGTGTCATGCTTTCTGTCTAAAGAAAATAGTGAGAAGTCTTTCCTCCCGCATTAAAGAATGTGCCATGTAAACTTTAAGAACATGAATAAGACAATCAAGAATGATGTGGTAACTGGAATGCTAAAGAAAGAGTTTACAAGTGATGATCATTGTGTTGCATGCCTGAAGGGAAGCAACACAAGGTATCTCACAAGCCAAAGGAAAGACTCTCCATCACTACTTCCCTACACTTGTTACATATGGATCTCTTTGGCCCCACTAGTGTAATGAGTCTAGGAAGGACCTCTTACTGTTTAGTGATCATAGATGACTTTTCAAGATTCACTTTGGTCTTCTTCCTTAGAACTAAGGATAAGACCCTTGAGATTCTGAAGAATTTCATCTTAAAAATTGAGAATCAATATAATCACTAGGTCAAAAACATAAGATGTGATCAAAAAATGAACTCAAAAACCAAATCCTTGATACATTTTGTGATGAAAATGGTATTACAAGACAATATAGTGATCCCAAGACTCCTCAACAAATTGGTGTTGCTGAGAGGAGAAATAGGACACTTATTAAAGTTGCATGAATTATGTTGTCTAACTCGAAGCTGCCCATCACCTTCTCAATAGAGATAATGAACACTACCTGCTATGCGCAAAATAGTGTTTTAGTGGTTAAGACATGTGGTAAGACTCCTTATGAACTTTGGCACAAAAGAAAACTTTTCATTGATTTTCTCAAGTCATTTGGATGTCCTTGAACCATCTTGAATACCATAGATTAAATTGCCAAGTTTGATGAGAAATAAGATGATGGACATTTTATTGGATACTCTTCCCAAGCCAAGGCTTATAGAGCATACAATCTTAGAACTAGAGTAGTTGAGGAGTCAGCCAATATGACTTTTAGTGAGCACACTCCCAGTGTGAAAGGTTCTGGTCCAAATTGGTTGTTTGATCTTGATTTAGTTACCAATTATTTTTTTCAAATATTGTGAGCATGTTTTAGGATGCATAGATATATTACCAACAGGTGATTCTGACCTAAGATTTGAGCTGAGAAGACCATAAAGTTATACTACTTCAGCTTCAGTTGTAACTAACTCTGCAAATGGAATTCATATAAGCACTACAATGAAAAACTCAGCTAATACCTCTGGGGTGCCTCCAAACTCTATCTTCGAGGCTCAACAATCAGATAAAGAAGCTTCAAATGTAGAAGACAATGGTGGTGGTGAAAGTGATCAAGAATTACTTGATGCTGACAACCACTCAATTGAAGACAACATTAATGATGTTACACACTCATTGGATCAAGTCTCTCTTGATAAGTGTGTTGCTGTGGTGGGTGAATCATCAAGACCAGATCAAAATTTTTGTAATTTATATCTCTCCAAGCAACTTGATATGATTACTCAACTAAGGATTCACAAGTCTCACCCCCACCTCAAAACATTATTGGAGATGTTGATTCAGGGGTAAGAACAAGAGGACAAACCCATGATGTAAATGATTGTCTTCACTCTTGTTTCTTATCTTAGATAGAGCCTAAGAAGATTGATGAGGCTCTAAAGGATGAAAGTTGGGTTGAACCTATGCAAGAGGAGTTGCTTCAATTCAAAAGGCAAGACCTTTGGAACTTATGTCCTCTTCCTCAAGGGAAGACTACCATAGGAACCAAATGAGTGTTTAAGAATAAGAAGGATGATAGAGGACTTGTCATCAAGATCAAGGCCAGACTAGTTATCCAAGGATACACATAAAAAGAAGGAATTGACTACACATATGTATTTCCTCCTGTTGCAAGACTTGAAGTTGTTAGAATATTTTTAACTTTAGATGTGATCAAGGAACTGAATTCAAGAACCAAGTCCATGATACAATTTATGATGAAAAGGGTATTACAAGACAATATAATAATGCTCCCAAGACTCCTCAGCAAAATGGTGTTGTTGAGAGGAGAAACATGACACTTATTGAAGCTGCAAGAACTATGTTTTCTGACTCTAAACTACCCATCACCTTCTGGGTCGAGCAGTCAACAGTACCTGCTATGTGCAAAACAAAGTTTTAGTGGTTAAGACTCATGGTAAGACTCCTTATGAACTTTGGCACAAAAGGAAACCTTTCATTGGTTTTCTCAGGTCATTTGGATGTCCTTGCACCATCTTGAACACCAAAGATCAAATTGCCAAGTTTACTGATAAATCAGATGATGGACACTTTATTGGATACTCTTCCCAAGCTAAGGCATATAGAGTATACAATCTCAGAACTAGAATAGTTGAAGAGTCAGGCAATATGACTTTCAATGAGCACACTCCCAGTGTGAAAGGTTCTAGTCCTGATTGGCTATTTGATCTTGATTTAGTTACCGACTCTTTTAACAAATTTTGTGAGCATGTTTTAGGGTCTATAGTTATATTACCTATAGGTGATCCTGATCCAAGATTTGAGCTGAGAAGATCTTCAAGCTACACAACTTCAGCTCTAATAGTAACAAATCCTGCAAATGATGCTTCTACCAACACATCATTCAGAAATCCTATTGATGCTTCTGGAGTGCCTTCAAATTCCAGCTTAGAGGCACACAACTCAAAAGAAGGAGCTTCAAATGCTAGAGAACATGAACTCAAAAAAAGGAGCTTCAAATGCTAGAGAACATGGTTGTGGTGATAATGATCAGGAATTTCTTGATTTTGATTACCACTCCATTGATGACAACACCAATGATTTCACACACTTGTTGGATCAAGTCAATCTTGATAAGTGTGATGATGTGGTGGGTGAATCCTCATTGCTGGATCTTAATTTCTCTAATTTGGATCTGTCTAAGCAACTTCCTATGATCCCTCAGCTAAGGATTTATAAGTCTCACCCTTCCACAAACATCATTGGAGATGTTGATACAGGGGGTAAGAACAAGAGGACAAACTCATGATGCAAATGTTTGTCTTCACTCTTATTTCTTGTCTCGGATAGAGCCAAAGAAAATTGATAAGGCTATAAAGGATGGAAGTTGGGGTGAAGCTATGAAAGAGGAGCTGGTTCAATTCAAAAGGCAGAAGGTTTGGAACCTATGTCCTCTTCCTTATGGGAAGACTACTATAGGAACCAAATGGGTGTTCAGAAATAAGAAGGATGATAGAGGACTTGTCATCAAGAACAAGGCTAGACTAGTTGTTCAAGGGTAT
>BJCM01204072.1:0-12050 GCA_018326385.1 Flaveria bidentis | reverse complement strand
CCAACACTCAATCGATGTAGGACTCATACTACCCAACGTCCTGTTGGCACAACGATCCGGCCCCTAGCTCTGAAACCATCCGTGACAATCCAAGTAAACTATACTAGGATATTGTCCTCTTTGTTGATGGGTTACTCATCCAAGAAATTCATGGTTTTGGCATCAAAAGGCTAAGAAACATGAGGTATGCACGTGTCACATAACGTGATGTGTACTTATGTTAAAACTAGTGTTCAACTAAAAAAAGTTAACGATCCACAATCACTCAGTAAAATTGGTGACAGAGAAATCAAAATCTTAAGTTGAATTATTTTCGAGTTATAAATGTAATTTTTTGTTATGCTTTTAACTTTATAAAATAATAATCAATCTTCAAAAGTGTTCTAATTACGTAACTCAAGTTTACAAAATATTCGAGTTGGGTCACTTAGCTTCATATTTTATTTTAATTATAAGTCTTAGCATGTTTTTCTTTTTGTTTCAATTAGAAATGTTTTTTTTTCTTTTTGATGTTGATGTGGAACGGTGAAGAGAATTTTAGATACTTTTTTTATATTTTTTTAATATGATTACATATTTTTTTTATTTTTAATATAATATACTGACTCCCACATCCTCTCCTCCGTTACTTTTGTTGACATAAGAAAAATCAATAATGACTCGATCCAATTTAAAAGTTTTTAGTTAGTCTTATACTAATTGCTACTTATACTTTATTTGTGAACACTTTTTAAACTTAAGTTACGTAATTGAAACATTTTTAAAACGTGATTACTATTTTGCAACGTTACCCTTATTATAAAACACTGATAAGTTTATGTTTGTAATATGTTGGTGTGACAATAATTAATTTGTTAAAGTATTCGTATCATTTTACTTTCATTTTATAATTATACTAAAAATTACTATTTTTCTTTTTTTTTCAGTTAAATAATATTTTTATACATATATCATTGTCTTTTATATCTCCTTCAATCACAACCACTTTTAAAAAATATTAAATTTTTTATAAGGGTTGAATAGTGTTTTATCAAATATACAATAAATGGTTACATTTTCTTTTTTTCTTTGCTTACAACAATTCCATATAACATAGGAATTTTACTTGTAAAATTATAAGGAACGAAATGTGAATTCTATTAGGAAAATTAGACTGAAATGCTACGAGACTTCTAAAAGTGTAGATATCTCTTTCGTATGTGTAAACTCCAAATTAAAGGACTTGTGGAGCCACTTATGCCAATCAAGCAAGGTTAATTCTCTGAATGTACATCTTTAAGGGTCGTTTAGATACAACTAATAGAATTGTGAATGTGTGTGCAACATCTCAAACGAAAGGAAAAAATGAAAGAAAAATATATATTATTAGAAAATATTAAGCAATCATCACAATATGATCTAGTGATAAGATGTCTAAAATGTTTTTTAAAACTTGAGTTTAAACATTCCTTAACTAGCATATCTTAAATGGTCACCTTCGTTAATAAAAATAAAAGATTGATCCTTAAATAAGTAAAAATAAAATCATTTATATTCTTTGAGTGATTAGAAAAGAGTTCATTTGGGTTAGCTGCTTGTAACCACTTTCCGATTATAGGAAGTTCAAAGTGGGTTTGGTAATAAGTGATTTTCACGAGTTTAAGGCTATTTAAGGCATCTATCATCATAAGTAATAATTAAACTTGTTAGAAACAATTAATTCTGATAATAAAAATCAACCAATAATTTATTTATTTATTTGAGTAGAATGTCATTTTCTTCATTGACGATTTGTTTAATTTGTCATTTCACTTTAAAAACTTATTTTTTGTTATTTTAGTTATTATAGTTTATCAAATGTTGTAATTTTTATCTGCTCCAATAATTTTGTTAAAACTGCCATTAAATATTAGGATATTTTAGTTTTTTAAATACATTAATTATTCAATTGAAACAAATAAATCAATTAGTATTCGATTAAAACACCATAACACATGAAGCGACTAATGAGACCAGACGTTTCGATTTAAAAGTTTCGATTAACATTAACTCATGTTGTTTGATTGAAGTCGTTTGTGAGATTTCAATTAATCTTCATGGTTTGTTCAAGCATGTATCTTTGTTCGATTGAGGTCTGTTGTGAAATTAAGGTCTGTTGTTGTCACGTGTTGTTTGATTGAGGTATGCTATTGTCACATTTGTTCGAATGTGACAACAACAAATATCAATCGAACAACGGTACACGTTTGAACAAACACATGAAGATTAATTAAAATTTCATAGTAGACCTCAATTAAACAACATGGGTTAGTGAAACAAGGGTAAACTATATTGTAAAGTGTATTTTCTCTCTTATTATCTCAAGAAGATACAAAGACTATTTATAGAAATTGATAGAAGAATCTAGATAGAAATCTCAACTAGATCTCAACTAACATAACAACCTCTAGATCACAACTAACATAACAACCTCTAAGCAATGTGTAACCAACCGTTATAACCATATCTCTAATATGTCCCCTCAAACTGAACGGGGTGTAGTCACGTGAAGTTTGGAACGCAACTGAGCAAATCGCGAAGCAGACAAACCCTTGGTCAAAACATCAGCAAGTTGAGAAGCAGTAGGCACATATCGGACACAAAGCAACCGTGACAAAACCATATCCCAAATAAAATGCAGATCAATCTCAAGATGCTTGGTGCGCTGATGAAAGACTGGATTGACAGTAAGATATGTAGCACCAATATTATCACACCATAGAGTAGGAGAATGCAGCTGAGGAACATGTAGCTCAGTAAGCAACGACATAAGCCATCGAATTTCAGCAGCAGTATGAGCAAGAGCCCGATATTCTGCCTTAGTACTGGATCGAGCAATAGTGTGTTGTTTCTTGGAACTCCAACTAATGAGATTAGAACCAAGAAAAACACAATAACCAGTAGTAGAACGACGATCATCAGGACAACCTACCCAATCTGCATCAGAATACCCATGAATATCAAAGCTAGGAGATCGACGGATGGTCAATCCAAGTGAATCAGTACCTTGAAGATATCTCAAGATACGCTTGACAGCTGCCCAATGACAATCAGTAGGAGTCTGTAGAAATTGAGACACCTTACTGACGGTATAAGCAATCTCAGGGCGAGTCAAGACAAGATACTGTAAAGCACCAACAGTACTACGATATAACTTAGGATCATCTAATGGTACACCAGAATACCGAGAAAATTGCCGACCAGAGGCAACATGAGTAGATAGTGGGCGACACTGAGCTAAACCAGTACACTGTAGTAAATCAAGTAAGTAGCGCTGCTGAAAAAGATGAAGACTATTACCAGTAAACGTTGCTTGCACTCCTAAAAATAGGATAATGTACCCAAATCCTTAAGAGCAAACTGTGAATGTAGAGTAGTAATCAGAGAAGAGACAAACTCTGACGAACTACCTGTAACAATGATATCATCAACGTACACCATAACATAACACGTGGAACCATCATGCTGATCGAGAAAAAGTGAAGTGTCAGAGAGACACTGAGTAAAGCCACTAGCCAAAAGAGCAGTGGAGAGCTTAGAAAACCAAGCCCGCGGAGCCTGCTTTAGGCCATAAAGTGCCTTCTTAAGAAGACAAACATGATGAGGTCGAGAAGAATCAACAAAACCGAGTGGTTGGGTCATATATACTGTCTCAGATAAGTCACCATGAAGAAATGCATTGTTGACATCGACCTGACGAATACTCCACCCACGAGAAAAGCAATAGATAGAACTAGACGAATAGTAGTGGGTTTAACCACAGGACTAAATGTCTCAGTAAAATCAACACCTTTAGTCTGATGAAAGCCCTTAGCAACAAGACGAGCTTTATAGCGACTCACAGAACCATCAGGGCACGAGCAATCTTAGATAAGTGACGATTCTTGCGCTCAACAACCCCATTTTGTTGAGGTGTGTGAGGACAAGAAATCCGATAAGCAATACCAGCATCAGTAAGATATTGAGCCATAGCTCCATGAACTAACTCAGGAGCACCATCACACTGAAGATGTTTAATGGTGCATGAGAAAAGATTTTCAACCAAGGGTCGAAAACGACGAAAGCAATCAATAGCCTGAGAGCGAGAAGTCAAAGGATAAATCCATGTAAACCGGCTAAAATCATCAATAAACGTGATAAAATAACGATAGCCGGAGCGAGATAAAACAGGAGAAGGACCCCAAATATCATAATGAATCACATATAATGGAACAGTAGAATGTGATACAACTGAATGAAACGGTAAACAACTACATTTAGAAATACAACATGAATTACATGGTTTATTTGATGAAAAACAAGACAAGCGTAAAAATTCAAGCCTATACAACACATAATCTGAAGGATGACCTAGTCGAGAGTGCCACAGCTCACGAGAAATGGTGGATGTTGCTACGAGAGAGTACAACTGATGAGGATTAGCTCGCGTGTGGTGGAGTGGCTGTCCGCTGTGAGTCTGTATAGACAAACCAAAACATGAGAATATAACTAAAATGGGATGATCAATCACAAGTTGAGTGATTGACAACAAGTTCTTGGCAAGGCAAGGAACCACAAGAACATGTCTAAGTAATAAAGTACATTGAGGCAAATGAAGATACGAATAACCGATATGAGATATAGACAAAGATGTACCATTACCGACAACAACACGTTCAGAACCAGTGTAAGGAACGGTACCAAAAACAATAGTAGGATCAGACGTCATATGAGCAGTTACACCCGAATCAGGAATCCACTACTCAACATTAGAACATATCTGGGAGAGATCAACATGAAGCCCATATTGAGGAGAGGATGCATGAGAAGCCCATATGGGCCAAAACCAACACCAAACGACATTGGCTACTGAAATATAGGCCCAGAAGAAAGAGGCCCATGCTAAAATCCTGATCCAGAAGCACAAACTTGTTGTGGACTAGCGCCCAGAAGGCCAGATCCACCAAAGGAAGGCCCAACAGAATATCCACTAGTACCACCAGACCCATCGGTGTAGCGATGAGTATCATCTCCCCAAAATGGATGCCCTAAATTGACATCAGCCAATTTGACCGACCACCGGTTCCACCACGAGCAAAGTCCGTAGGTGTATAGCGAAAGTGACATGCGGTTGCTTTGTGACCAGATTTCGCACAAATCGGACATATAACTGGATTATTTGATTCTGAATATGGCGTAGATATAGTCGAAGCATGCATAGCAACAATTAAAGGTTGTGTGTTTGACTAACGTTGCTTCAAACGTGCCTCATATGTAAGTAACTTCGATCGAAGTTGAGAGAAGGTAAGAATCTTCTCTTGATTTTCAATATTCATAACAAAATTCTCAAAATCAGTGTTCAATCCTTGAAGAACTTGCAAAACAAGTAAATCATCTGAAATTGGATCTCCAATTGCATTTAGTGAATCAACAATTTCTTTTGCTTCATTTAGAAAAGTAATCATTAATTTAGTATTTTGTTTTAAAAGATATAATTGAGTTCTTAACTGAGATTGTTTAGCAAACACGATCTGAACGAAAGAATCTTCAATTGCTTTCCATAATGTTGAGGCAGAAGATGAATTTCTAGCAATATGAAGAATCGAAGGAGATAAAGTAGTTGTTATCAAAGCTTGAACATAACCATCACTTTTCTCCCATGCTTCTCTATCAATTGACGTAGAGGGTGGTTCTACTATATCAGATTTGATGAACTTCAGTAAGCCTAAAGTCTTCAAAATAGTAACAATCTGATGCTTCCAATTTAGATAGTTTGAATCATCAAGTTTGATTGATAAGAAATTGGCAATATTAGGTAAGGAACTGAAAGAATTTGTGAAAGAATGTGTTGTTTCAGAAGAAGATGAAGATGAAGTTGTTGATGTCATGGCGGTAGGCGGCGGTGTTACGGTGGCAGAAAGGTTTAGAGTTGCCGGAGAAGAATTTCAGAACTCACAGAGCCTTGCTCTGATACCATGAGACAAGGGTAAACTATATTGTAAAGTGTATTTTCTCTCTTATTATCTCAAGATGATACATAGACTATTTATAGAGATTGATAAAAGAATCTAGATAGAAATCTCAACTAGATCTCAACTAACATAACAACCTCTAGATCACAACTAACATAACAACCTCTAAGCAATGTGTAACTAACCGTTATAACCATATCTCAAATAGTTAGAGTTAATCGAAGTTTTTAAATTGAAGTGTTTGGTCTCATTAGTCGATTCATGTGCTTTTTAGTTTAAATTGAATATTAATTGGTTAATTTGTTTCAATTGAATAATTAAGGTATTGAAAAAGACTAAAATGTCCTAATATTTAACGGGGTTTTTAACGGAGGTGGTGGAGTGGATGAAAATGATAATATTTAGTAAACTATAGTGATTGAAATGACCATTAAAAAGTTTCTGGATTGAAATGACAAATTTAACAAAATGTTAGGGACCAAAATAACATATTACTCTTTTTATTTTTAGAACAACAAATCAATAAATATTTAGTTGTATAAACTCTTGATGGGTTTTAACCAATTTTTACCTGGACCGAGATTTTATGTTGAAAATCGAAATTGGGTTATTACGTATCACTATTTTTTAAACGATACCTAGCTTTATGATATCATTCTAAACTACTCTTTATGAGATTTAAACTTAGGTAGTTTTTATATAATCTTTAAATATTAATACTGGGCTACGAACTCAAGTGACATTACTATCGCTAATTGATGAATACAAATTACAATCACTATTCGTGTTTCTTGTAACCACTTCCTAATTATAGGAAGTGTTGGTGGTTTTCTCAAAGGCATCACTCAACATCACGATAATTAAAACTCGCTAGGAGTTAGGACTTATTGATTTTGAGTTCTTGCTGGGTTTTGAGCAATTAGTAATTACTATCACTAGTTGATGAAAACAATTATAAGCATCATCAAATATTAATTTGGATGATAATCTATAGTTAAATTACAAAAACAATGGCTTTTGAAAAAAAAAAAACAATTTAATTTTGACTAAATATGACCGAAATTGACAAATGATAGTTTCACTTGATTAACTAATTTGGTTGCGGTTGCAACAATATGTGCAACTATTGATATCTTGATAACACTCTTGTGATCTTTATTTTTTTTGAAGGGATTATTGTGTTTTTTGATCTTAAAGGATATTTAAAAATACTTTTAAGCTGAAAACGGTTACTACAAAATAACACTGTTTGCAATTATTCTTTAATGTTGACATGCTCTTGATATACAGCCTGTATACAAACACACACATTCTTTGCAAACTCGTTTAGTGGAGATCTCGCATATTGAGCTATGCGTGGTGCCACCACCGTGATGTCTATGTGAGCGACGTGGTGCGCGACATGCATGGCAACAAACTACCATGGTGCTTCTTTACCGTGCCATTGGGTGCCATCGAGTGCCACGACTACCACTAGTCAATACTCACCGAGTATTTTTATTTTTTCCCTCTTCTCATATCACTTTTAACTTTTCTTTTCTTTTAATGAAAAATAATGTAATATGACATTGAGGTGGAAATGGGAGTTTCTCATATCACTTTTAACTTTTCTTTTATTTTAATAAAAATAGTGTAATATGACATTGAGGTGAAAATGAAAGTTGTGATGTGCTGATGTGACATTGAGTTGGATTGTGATAGTGATATGACATGATAAATACGCCAACAATAACAACAAGCAAAATAACCTTTTCTAGCGTTTCTTAAACAAATATTAGCTATCATGTTTATCTTTGTCTCCTCAAACAGATGGCATATATTCTCAATTGTGTTATGACAAACATGATGGATACCAAGTGAAAACCAAACACAAAACACTCACTCATGGTGGATTCAAATCCTTTGTGCCAGGTACACGACCTTGAAGAGGTTATAGTCGCAAATCATAATATACGAACCCAAAACCTCTTCTAGAGGAAAATAAGATATTTATCACTACACCACTCCTTGAAGATTGAGTTATTTGGATCTCATTTAGTAAACACTACAAATTTGTCAATGTTTGAACTGTTTTCTCAAAATACAAGTACAGAGGTGATGAGAGCCATAAATAGCTACTAAACGTAATCAAAACCCATAAATATCAACTCAAAAACCTGAAAACGTACCAGTACAAGAGACACTTCGGGGCTTCAAAAAAACCTACACGTCTCGTAGAATAGGCCACCCTTTCCTTATAATTTCATTAACCTTTCCATCAATCCGGCTTTGAATTCTTGGTGGACACAACTCAGCTGCATACCCGTTCATCTTTGCTGCCAAGCTCGATTTTTCCAATTCTTCTTCTGCCAAGTTACCAATTAACTGAAGAAGGAAGGGGTTTCGTTTTAGCTCAAACTTCTGCACATTTCAAAGCATTAAATTCAAGTCAGTAGGTTACCTTGAGGCCTCAATACTATTTTAAACCCATTGGGGCAGTCTTAAATGAGAAGATAAAGATGCATATAGACTATTTATAAAATAGAAACAGATCCTTGAAAAGACCTAAGAGTACCAGATTTTTTAATTATCTTTCCTCATGTGTAATTTCTCTGATTCCAGGCTGATCAAAGTGTTTGCTCAGGACTTAAATGGCCAAACATGTTTATATTGTTCTTAAAATCAGAGTAACCAACAATCGACATAATATGATTATTTAAGAAACCTTGTTAGAACGTAAGTGCAACTTACAAATCATTAGACACTAGGTATTGAAACTTTATGTGACAACTGGATCAAGAAAAAGAACCTGGTGTTCAGGCTCTGCTGGGTAAAAAGTTCCAAGTTGTTGAATTTGGGTTGTTACAATGCTACTCCTTGACTTGGTTTGCTCTCTTTCTTTGCTCAAGGTAGCCAATCTAGACTCCTCGGTTCCATTGACAAAAATAATAGACCTGTTGAACGAAAACAAACACGTAGAAAACTTAGAATTTAAGTATTTAACATATCAAAATATAAACACAGATAAATGAAGAGAAATAGTAAAGACAATATGCCACCTGTATTGATTGCCAACATCAGGACCTTGACCAAATACTTGCCTAGAGTCATGGCTAGACCAAAAGATTTCCAAAAGTTGCCTGAAATTAATCAGCCGAGGATCATATTCAATCTGCAGAGAGTTCATGGAAGACCATGATACATATTCTTTTAAAACAATTCAATAAACTCACACAAATCATAGCATACAGTAACAAGGTTGAACTTGTAACATACGTAATAGTATAATACCATTGTTTCATAAACTGAAGGTTAACCTAAACATAATGCCTGTCCCTTGAAGATAAGGTACATGACTACCTATTAGCACAATTAAAAGGTTTAGCGAACCCAAGCGTACCCGTATGGGACACTGTATCATTCATATAGCCTGATAGTCTCATCCTTACTAATCATCAAAGGTTCAGCGTTGTCCTTACTACTTATCACAACAATCTTTACACAAACATATGTAACAAAAAATAATGGTGCCTTGTCCCTGACCAAATTACCTGTATAAATACTCATGTTTATTTATTTATCTTTTTTTTTTCTGAATCAACTGCTACTAATCTTTTTCTTCTCTACTTCAGTTAAACCCTAATCAACAATATCATTCTTACAAGCAATTTTGAACTACATTGACTCTTTGCTCCATTAAAATTGTGACCTCTCTTTGCTCCATTAGAATTCTTACAAGCAATTTTGATCAAGCAATTGTGACCTCTATTTGCTCCATTAAAATCAAATCTCCCAAATCTAAAAACGCCCCCTTTGACATCAACTCAAAACACAAAACATCCAGATACAAAACACGATCACAATTCACACATCTACCAAAACTACAATCAAAACACACATACTTGTACGGATTCAGCATGATCACCCAAGCTTCGATACTCGGGGTTAGTTTTCAAACCACCGGCGTAACCAACGGTGGTTCTCACGACTCCATCCAAGCAACCGAACACAGATTCGGCCCTCCAGAAGCTTCCGAGAGAGAAAACTGCGGTTTTCAGAAACTGATCCGGCGGATTTCCGGCGACCTGAGAGATCGGATTCGGAAACCTAATTCCGAGAGTTACATAGGGGGATATTATAATGCTGATGATAAGGGATGATAGGATTTGGTGGAAGTGAGGGGACTTCATTAGGGTTTTCAGGTGGTTTCGCCGGAGATTGAGAGAAAAGGTGGCCGGAGATAATCTCCGGTGGATTTGGGGGTGATTTACGATGAGTAAAACGGAGTGTTTTGGTTGTGTTAAACGGAAAAAAATGTGGTTAACGAAATAACGAGGGTAGTGACTTTTAAATCATATAGTGTTCCATCTATGTAATAGCAGAACTTGTATAACTTTCATTGTTTTTAATATTGAATAACTATTTTTATTAGAGTCGGTCCTGAAAGTTTTTAAATTTTTTTATCTCCTAAACGAGTAGAAAAAAATAAACTCTTATAAATATAAAGCTAATAATGTATGTAAAAAATCAATGATATGACAATAATTGTTTTACTAAGACTGTCCACAACACACCGCCCTTAACCCCGTTCGTGCCGCCCTTTGGAAAGGTTGCGTTGTGTAGACCCATCTGTTTTTCACGCGTCCTTTGCCAATGCGCTCCATTGATGCATTTTGTGGGGCCCATGTCACAAAAATGTATATTGCTTTGTTTTTTTAATGGTTGTTTGTGAGAAAGATGATGTTGGGGGTAAAGTTGATTGTGGGAAGGATAAATGAAAGTTAGTGGAAAACTAATTTGACATGCTGATTAGAACTATTTGTGTGAAGAACATTTTTTAGCGTTGTGAACAGTCAAATATACAAAAGCATTATAACAAAATAATCAATTTACATACTTAAGTGAATCGTGAGACACTCCTAAAGATTTTAAAATGAGTTTAAATTGGATAACTGATATTGTATTAAACTAATTAAAATGTTAATGGAACATAAGTTTCAATAGGTCAACATAATTAAATTACTATTGGGTTTTTAATAGCCTATAGTCGTTTTTATAAAATTTATATACATACATATATTATATAGAAAAAAATTAAAAATTTTGGGTCTCTGAGGAGGTTTTTCCCTGGGCGGTCTCCCACTTCGCCCCTCCTCGGGGCTGCCTTTGACTTTTATATTAGGGTTGAGTCATTGCAACTCTATGAATGTCATGACAATGGACGATAATAATCACCATAACTAATAACATCTGACAGTTATATCAATAAAAACACCATAGTAACTTTGTTGCTACCAAAAACTCGTCCACATTTGCTAGTGATCAGTTTTATTGCTACCTAAAACTTGTCCAAATTTGCTTTCAATGAGTTTGCTATCGACAGACCAAGTTGCTACTCATGATTAGTTGATATCACCAATTAATACTGAAACCAAAGTTGCTACCAAAGATCATTTGCTACCAATATCTGGTTATTGACTATCAACTAGTGTTTTCTCATACGTTACGCGTGCGAGAGTTTGGTTGTTTTTCCTTGTCTTATATGACCATGATTTCCTTCGTTATCGGTCGGCTCATCGGAAACAACAAAAGCGTATACCATACTGGTTCCGATAATACCAAATATCAATCCCTATGTTTTACGCCAAAAACAAAAAAAAATCAAACTTTTGTGGTCAAAACAGAAATATGTAAAACTTTGTTGTAGCATCTCAATTGCTTTCATCGTAAGAAAAAAAAACTCAATAATAGCCTGGGCAAAAAGCCAAAAGAATATCCTAATTAAGATTTGAGGTTCCGAATATGTTAAAAGCAAACTTCACCCGTCCTGCGCGCGCGAGAGTTTGGTTGTCTTTCCCTATGTTATGCGACCGTGACTTTATTTGTCGTCAGGTCGGCTCTTCAAAAACCCCATAAACTTGATACATCACATTTATATTTACCAAACAACTCAATATTTTATCTGCCTAAAAAACTTGATTGCCTCTCCCTTAATACAAAAGACTTAAAAAAATAATAAAATAAAACAAAAGCAAAAATAACAAAAAATGACATCCTACCACCAACACCACCTCTTCCCAAACCTCACACTTTGATTCACCT